>JAQFYC010000024.1:0-118210 GCA_034694165.1 Tomocerus mixtus | reverse complement strand
GACTAATTCCCTGAAAATACAAATTCGGTCAATCTGAAAGAGAGGCTGTTAAGTCTTTCAGTCGCTAAGATCCACAGTCTGTGAAGTCCGCCAGGCGCTCATTCCATTGCATCGTATTGTGCTACATAATGTAAGATAGACAGTGTAGACACGTAAAACATTAGATTTCATTGGCCTTACACGCCAGGAGCGTATACATAACAATAGACACGATTATTTTGCAAAGACTTCCCTCATATTTATATTTTTGTTGTGCATAATAATCCTTACATAAATATTTTACGACTTACCCCTCTCTTACTATCTTAGGTCTTTGGAAATTACAGTGTACACACATTACATGTGTGTATAGGAACCGTGTATTTGTATAAATGTAGGTATTACTTACAGATAGTTTCAGATATATTTTGAGGTATACATAAGTAGGTATTAAAGTTGTGTAGAGCGTTTTTACTACTTATTATAAAGTTATACGTTTAGGTAGTTTTAAGTAGTACCTACAGTATATACACATAGTAAGGTAAATATGGTTTATGTAAAATGTTATAGTTTTACGTACTGAGATTGAATAGTAAAATTTGTAAGGTTAAATGAGTTAGTGAAGGGAATGGCTCCAGACTTTATGTCTGCTCTATTTATGTATGCTTATGCATATTGTACGCTACACACCGATTTATCTTATAGCTAGTATAACTGTAGTTATAGTCTTATAGTGGTGGTAGATCTGATGTGGTATGTCGAATGTCGAGTCGATGGTCGTGTGGTTGTGTTGTGTCGTCGAGCTTCGTTCGTTCGTCCTCATTCTAAGTGTATGTAAGTACACATAATGATATTACGTCCTCAGGAGCTACGCTTACGTTTATGCTCTGCTACAAGCTATTTCCCTAGTCTTGTATGTATAGATACTTAAAGCAAATCACTTTCCCAGTACAAAGTCAACGCGATCAAACTACGAACGACCAACGAACGATCAATTTTAACTGCTAGTCCTCATGATCAGTTCTAAAACGTGGAACCCTTTTAAATCTATTAGAGTATTAGTATTCATTCTTACTACTAAAAACTTACAATATTTATTCTCTCGTCCAGTAGTAAAGTCTTAAATTTTATTCAAAATAATATTGTCTCATAAAATATTCTATTCCAATGATGTAGCAACGTAGCTACTACTTTTACAATTTATCTAATTATCCACCACAGCACTATCTGTCTCTAATGCATAATACTTAAACAATAGCTATGTTATAAAAAATAGTGTAATTAAAATAACAAACCAAATCCACAAGTTAACTTTAGAAATTCCCTATTTCCGAGGAAAAGATCTTCAAATAAAATGCGCCTTGAATACAATTTCTAAAGAACGTGTCCAACTCAATTAATATCTGGAGGCAGAGCTCTCCCTTATAAGAATCGGATTGTGTCCGTATTCTCCATGTATGGTGGTGGTCAATTCAAAAATGATGGCTAGCTAACTAACTATAAGTTGACAATATGTCGGCAGATTTATCTTTTCCATGCGGATTTCCTCCACAGTTGGTAATCTGATTAGGTACATAGACAGTCTGTCCTTTGCAATTTACGTTTATCTGTACAATATGTCTATCCAATGTTCCATTCCCGAAAAATGATTTTTTGGCATATGGGTGTCTAAATCTTTGCTGACAAGGCGTCAGTTCCACTAAGAGACCTTCATTTTACGCAAATACCTACAGAGGTGTTATTGAAAATAAAATAGTGTGGCCTCCCAGCGTTGTATAGCTCAACCAGATTCATATTGTTGCCTTTTAGAAGATTCAATTGAAAATTATAAGGCATGGCACGTGGTTAGCGTTGGTTGCATATACATTGTGCCACGTGCTAGAGAATAATAGTGCTAAAGCTAGCTTTGTTGCCCATCTGGATGGATATTAGAGAGATGGTGATGGGACTATACTATATGGAACACTTTGATACATAATATCAGTATGCATATTACAAATTACAGTAAATAGGCAAATAAGAGTAGCTGCACGGATTCTGGTGTGAATAAGATTGATTTTCCCTATTGTTACATAGACTCACTCATCCTTTGATATATTTAGCATTGATCGTGGATTCAATTTATCACTGCGTAATACTTGATAATAAAGCAATAAGTCTTCCGTAAACGTAGCTAATATTATGAACTAATGATTTTGGGAAACGAGATGTCGGGTAGTGAAAGTGTGGGGAAATGAGGATTAAGTATTATGGTGACGTCCTCCTCATTGACATGAAGAAAGAGAACTAATCGTAAGAAAGTCAGAAGAGAAGAGAAAGCACGAAAGACTTTCACTTTAAGTTGATTTATTTGTTTACTAATGGATTTGTTTGTTCACATCCTGATTTTGATGCACCTGCAGTGAAGTGGTTCTGCTCCAAATACAGATTATACTTATAGAAGTTTACATTATGTATTGTACTTACATATGTATGTATTTGTACTTAAGTTAAGTAAATGTAGGTAAATGCTAAGCATTCTATTTTATTTAGTACACAAGCATTTAGAGACGCTTTATAGAGTACTGTGTATAAATTCATTTCTATTTGACTATTATTTATTTACTTTGGGGCTTTCTCCATTAGAATGTGTAAGTTTACGCAAGAAAGATAAGTTTATGTGTAGTACAAGCTGAAGATAGTGTGGGTTAATGTGGGGAAGAGTGAGAATACGTGTGTGCACTCTGCACTCTGCATACAAACAACGAGGCAAGAAGTCAAGACAAACAATGACTAGAGAGAGAGAGAAAGTATAGAAAGAGAAAACTAACTTTCACTCGCAACTCAAGTCACGGCTGGATCTAAAGAAAAGGAAATATTCTCGTTCCGCTAGTTGATTCGGACTTCGGCTGTGAAATCCCTTTCTCCTTCCCCCGGACTTTGGCTCAGTCAGTCAGTGAATGACTGAGTGAGTGCCGTGCTCTGCTTTCTCCACTTTCTCCACTTTCTCCGACGTCCTTCTCTCTCTCTCATCATCATCTCTTGTTTATTGATTTCTATTTTAGAGACGTACGTGTGATCTTAGGAATAGTGAGGCAGGCCAGGCCATGCAGACAGGAAGTAGCACTTCCCTCATTTCCTATACATACACACTTGGCACTCAACTCACTTTCTATTCACTTTCTCTTTATCTGCTTTCTCCTCACTTGCCATTCCTTGCCACCCAATTCATCAGACATCATCCCTAATCACATACATAATACCCTCCGATGTACATATACCAAATTTCTATATTTAGCTGTGTCCGTATAACTTGTACTAGTTTTACCTTAACTTATTAGTTTCAATTGGTGTACCTCGATAGCATTAGACCTTACGGTGTCTAATGTCAAAGGACCACCCCTGATGGGAAAAAAGAATATGACTTTATGTAGTGTAGTCTAACTCTGAGATACCTACTATCTACAACTATACTGTGACATGACAAACTAAAAATTATTTTTGTGTACAACCGACAGAAACTATTTTTAACTAGTTTATTCTAATTGTTGGACACTACAAATGGATTAAGTTCCAAAACATCAATACAGCCACACCGTCATTCTCCAACCTTGCTCTGATTGGCTGTTGGCTTCGTGAGTTCAAATCTGGCTGACGCTTTTCACCCTCGATTCAATTGGTGGAACCGTTTCGTCAGCGACAATTAGTATTTTAAATAGTTTATATATTAAGCGTTTACTAATAAGTGTAGCTGTAAGTATGTCTTATATGAAATATAACCTGAATTTTAATCCTGTAAAGGAGCTTGTGTTATATTCAAATTAATTTCATTGTGTATCATTGTGTTCATAATTGGGGTTATTGAAGCTACCCTGAAAATTTGAAGTAGATGTCTCAAACAGTTTTTGAGTTGTAAAGTAAACAGACGGACAGACAGAACAAATCTATTAAGGAGCTTAATAATGCCGAATGCATATGATAAGAATGAGATTTGAACAGATTTGATCGTTTTCTGTCCTGCCTTGTGGGCTGTATGATTGCAACGTGCGTGTAATGTACAGTAGGTGGGTGAATGTGTATAAATAAATAAATGGCTGTAACTTTATTTGTTTCGCTGACGCTTGCTTTCCCTCACTTTCTCTCTCTCTCTCCAGTAAGTTATAATGAGATTTATTCATTAGAAGGTCTGTTCTTTAGGCAACCTGCTTTGTTCCCTCTCCCAGACATAAACAGACAGGAATAGCAGGAATGTGTGTATTTGCTATTTGTTCTTCCTGCATGGCTGTAGAGTGCAACAATTACATTAGAGATAACTAATGCTTGCAAATTAAATAGGAAGGAAGGAGCCCAAAGCTGATTAGGGAGTGTGAGTGTGTGGAGTGTCCATTTACATAAATACCCCCGTGAAAGGGAAGAACACTTTATTTCTACTCATTCATTCGCTCTCTATCCTCTTTACTTTGTAAATAGCTGGAATCTAGATTAGTGTTGAATTATAAAATAGCCTCACGACAAAGTGAAATTCTGTGGTGGCTACAAATATACTCACATTCCACACAGTGTGGCGCCAAATGAGCTTTCACTTAGGTTAGAGTGTACCTACTATAAAGGTATATAGCAAGTAAATATATTTTGAGCTACCCCTGTATTTACTTATGTTATACCTGGTTACCTTCCCATATGCAAATGTGTATTATCTGTATGTAGAGTTTTATCCATATTGCTGGATAACTGGATATAACAAATGGAATCTCTATCGCAGAGTCAAATTCGCCCATAAATATGTCAGGATCCTATACAGATCGGCCAACTGAAAACTTATTGATGATATGGTCCTATGGCCGCTCGCTGGAGCACAATGTGGGCAAATAAATTACTTATGTATTCCAACGTTTGCCCTAACATTTACTAAATCTGTGGCTCCCTACTTAACTATTGTTATCAATGCAATGTACGAACATTTATTGGAGGTCAACGAAATTTATTATTTTTGTTCCATAGCCAATAGTACGTTTGCATATTATATAGAGTGTACAACCAATGCCCATTATTTACATTTATATTCTATACATTTTTTATTATTTCTTAAGATACAAAATAAAGAGTAATGCATACCAGCATACCTACATAAAATATTAAATTACTGTCGATGTGCCAATGTCGGAAATACAATTTATATCTGTGTGTATTTTGTACCTCTTGATTAATAACTTTCGGGGTTTTTCAGATATTTCGATTTATTTCTTATTTATGTAACTTTATAATTGTCACAGCCAAGCTTCATACATACATAGTACACACACGGTCGTATTATAAAACCCGAAAACTAAAAAATCTTTTGCATGGGGCACCGCCAAATATGTTTGGCCACTCTTGTAATTAATAGCTTAGGCAAAATAATAAAGTGACGCCTATACCGAAACTTTTATCTCATTTATTTGGATCAGTTAATAATTTACAAATATTTTAGATTTACGACGAAACACTGTCCAGTAAAATATTAAATTATGCAAAATAAACGTCACTGAATGCATAAATATTTAAAGTTTGATGCAAACCCTAATGCTTTCAGCGGAGCTGTGGGAAGGATTTAAAATTGCGACTGCTAACTGAACTGCATAACAGCCACAGAAATTGTTTTTCTAACATAGAGTGCGCCCCAAAAAGGTGCTCTGGATTAAAAACTTGGCTATAATTCATTTTATATATATCTATTAATATGCTGCATAAATAGTCCCCAAAGCTTATAAATTCACAAAACATTTATTCAAACATTCATGGCTAATGCCCGCTGCCTATATAGTTACCATAAGCCACGTCGTTGACAATATCATACACACACCATAATATTATGTAAGTATATGCAGTAGCTCAATTTGCAGACATGCAAGGTATGTAGTCTCAAAGAATATGCATTCGGACGAATAATTCATCGAATGACAGATTGTTAAGTATTTATAGGGAAATGTACAAGTTTTGCTAACATTTTATGATAAGTAAACGTGTATCCAAGGTATAGAAAAGTGTACATACAAGAATTTCATACGATATGTCTGGTGCAAATATGATATTTATGTATGCAGAGATTTCTATAGAAATGACCAAGAGAATTACGCGTACATGCACAGTTATGAGTAAAAACGGCATGTACATAGAAATATATGTATATTGAGGAAGGCAGGATAAAAAAGTAAAAAGATAGCTATACGTTGTGGTAAATGATCACTGGTTACTGAGAGATTGTAAATTGCATTCTTTCCTACACTACACATTATTATAAAATAATAATGTAATATTCGGTGCTATTTGTTATTACTGAAAAGCATATTAATTTAAGTTTGACACAATAAATGTATTCATTGATATTTATTTTGTAATGTGTAAGAATTTTGCTATGAAATGTGCGATACCGTGTCTTACACTGATATTATGTGACTATGTAACTCTATTCAACATAATATGGACTCCTGTAAAATGAGGCTTTGAATAAAAACCTTATTATTATTATTACCTACTTACTTACCTGCCACATTTTACATGCCGCAGGTTAATGTCTATCTGTATTCCCTTTCCAGCCGATAATTAATGCTGCTAATTTCCCTCAAAATGCTAATTTTGACTAAAACGATCTGTAATATTTCCTATTCCCTCAACTTCTGGAGAGTAAAAGTCTATCAGCTTGTACTCCTGGACAAATCGACTTATTAGTGTAGCATAGCATTATACTAATACCTTCTTTGTTTCAAAAAATTACCTATACTTTACACTTAATTCAGTTAAAACATAATATATTCAATTGGTCAATTAAGTAATTACCTGTGGACTGCAATTATCATTGAAATTAAATTATACACAGTTCTTACTATTATCCCCTAAATATCTTTGTGCTTGTGTGGCCATTATTTCGATCTGTCTACCTATAATATCACATGAATTCACTGGCACATCGATACATATTTAATGTATTAGTCTTCCTTTAGTGTAATAGCTATAAGTATTGGAATACGCGTGTGAATGCTAAATATGAATAGATAAAGAGTGTAAGTATGTAGATGTATGGCGAGAGATAAAGAAGTGTTTTATGTAATTGTGTGCGTGGAAGGAAAGGAGTCGGTTTCATTAAGATTTTTTCCAACTCTGCAGATTGTGACAAAGGGAAGAGAAAGGGAGTTTGGCTCAAGTGACTCTCATTGTCAGCTGAGTAGTAACTTGTCAAGTGAAGAGATAAGAGTGACAAAGAAAGCTAGCTGGATGTGGAGTAGACTGGAGTAGGCTCTGGAGTCTGGCTGGAGTGGTTTGGTTTGGCTGGAGTGGAGAGTGTGCATAGACGCCTGGAGAAGTGCAAGAACAAGAGAGATCTTCTTCCCTCCAGCCGTACGTCCTACCTACAGATACACAGCCTTATCCAGAGGAGCAGCAGAGGAATGAAATCCTGGAGAAGATGTTCCAGGAAGCCAAAACCTTTTCCCTCCGCCACATTCATCTTCCCCCCAGAATTTGGCAAGAGCTCAGGAGGCGAGGAGAAAGGCTGCAGTTGTTTGGACCCTTTCCTTGGCTCGGCCTCAATGCCCTCCACTCCGTCCAAAACCAACTTTCACTCCAAAACTTTCTCTCCCTCCGTACAAGTGCCAATTACTTTTATTAGTACACAATCCCGCCGGTACAAGCTCAAATTTCTCTCTCACTTTCTCTTATCCCATCTCCCTGTGCACTATCTCATACCAGCGTCCTTTATTGGCCCCACCTCTATCAAAAAATAAAACTTTATCTTCAGAATAATGTCTCCATTACAATCTCGGCCGTTTGCTTGAGTCACATCACTAAAAACCTCATTGACACAGTAACTGAAAACAGTGAATATTATTCAATCAATGCTTTCTCCTTTAAGTATTATAGCTCTGTATCTGCTTTCTTCTTTTTTAAAGATATTCCTGCCAGAAATACAATGCAATGCATTTTCAACAAACTGCAAGCATTTTAGTGGAATATAGCAATGGATTGAAAATTAACCTTTAAGGGTCGTTTCCCGTTAAATTGCTTGCAAAAAGTTGGCCTATAATTGATAGACATTTGTTTGTAATTTTTCCATTTTTGGCTATTAGCAGTAAATGCATGGAAAATAAGTAGTACGTGGTTTAGTAGTTCTTTTACTCTTCTTGTTGCTTGGTAAAGGCTTACTTATCAACTGTCTGTCTGATTGTCTGTGTATGATTTCATGGCTAATCTCTCAATCAATAAGAACACAGTTTTCCCACGAAGTGAAACTTTCTCCAGAGATCTTCATCCTCCGACTATAAAGGTTATCAGCTTTGTTTTAAATGTAGTTTTCTCTTTTTAGGACATTCTATCTCACTTTCATTCACGTGTTATACTCACAATCTATAATATCCTCTATAATATCTACATAGTATACACTATATAGACAACAACTACTAAAGTCTTCGTGTAACTGACCAACCGCACATATAATACTTTCTCCATTCTCCCAGCCCTACATACTAACTACTTACTGATAAAATATAATTATTTGCCAGTAGTGCATACATACATACCCAATCTCACTCTACATATTCTATAAACGTAACAGATATAATATAGTGATAGTACATAGAATATCGTACTGCATGGGGTCTCTTCTCTACTAACAAGACATGATCGGGCAGCCACAGCCCCAGGGCCAAGCCACTAACTAACAAACTAACTCTATAACTTTTGTGGAAATCCAATGTGCTCTGGTTTGGTCTAGTTTTGGATTGGTTTTCCTTCGCTCTTCGGTTAGGTTTGTGTGGTGGTGTTTCCAGGGTAGAGCCAAACTATTTGTCAAGCCTTCCAATAATTAATTAGCGTTTAATCCCCATAAATAATCCTATTTTATAGCTATTTTATGCCCAATGCCATGATTCTCTCATTTATTATTTATAGCAACCAGACTTAGTTAAATGTCTGTAATAGGGACAAACTATTTAGTAGACAAACTCCCGGTTTGTTTTGTCAACAAATTATCTAAGCAATTATACCAGGACAGGACAGTGAAACGTTATGGAGTGGTTAAACGAGCTATTTACGTTTACTTAACTTAACTTAGCACTCTCCTTCCCTTATGTAAGAGATCTTACGTAAGTACGTAAGTAGTTGACAAATTAATTTCAATTTCATTTGTTAAGACAGTTTTACCAAATATTACGACTTTAATAAGACATTAATATCCTTAACTCCATTCAAATTGGTTCCTTATTCCTATAATGTATATATTTGTAATGGTACTACTAAGTAAGTCAAAGTATTCATTACAATTTTCTGCCTCATTTACTTTTTATGGCAACTTTTTTCTACAGGGTTCCTCATTTTAGTATTATTAGCTATAGTAGGTATTTTATTTTATGGGGCATTACATGAATGTAGACGTATAATAATTTGTCACCTAAGTAGCTAAAATGGCTTTAATTTCTGAACATGTTATACTTCCAAAATCTGTGTAATTACTTTTTAATTGCTCCTAGTTATTATTTTATAGTTGAATTATAATTAAAATTAAAAATACACTCCACACAAAAATAGAAATGTCCACGTCCATATGACTCATTGAATGCAAATGCATGAAAATGTTTAGGATTTAAGTGCAGATACAAAATTGGAATATATTGCAATAGTAAATTGACAGGGGCGGCAATAATGAATGACATTAGTATGTGTAGTATGTATGGCTATTTGTGTGTTTTGGAAAGTAGGGCGGCAGTTGATTTAAAATGGAAGGAAGTTAAAGATATATTTATAAATAAATAAATAAATAAATAATGGACAGAGAGAGAGATAGAGAGAGATGGGAAGATGTAGAGGAAGGAAGTGAAAGTATTTGTAGTTGTGTGGGTAGTGTACGTAGAAATAGATTGTATAAATATTGTCAGTGATGTGTGTATTAGGAGAGGAGGAGATGGAGAGAGAAAGGAATGGAGTTGATTAAGTATTGTTGCCATGTCCTATGAATGTATGTCTGTCTGTGTGTAAGTATATACGAAGGAATGGAGAATAGTGATAAAGAAAGAATTTTCAGTGAAAGTGTCTCAAGGAGCGAAGAGGAATGAGTGAGAGCGGAGCCAGAGTGGAGAGCCAAGTCTGCAAAATGTGATGATCTAATGGGGGAGAGAGAGATCGCGAGTGAATGAATGAGAAGACTTTCTCTGGCTTGCTTGGCTTTCTCTTCTGTAATATGGATATGTGAAACTGTGGAGAGGAGAAAGTCAAGTCAAGTCAAGTCAGGGAGTCCAGGGATCAGCATTTCCTTCCTTCCATCCTCAGCAAGCAAAAAGTGGAGGGAAATATGGGAAATAGTGCCGATTAGCCGAAAACAGAACCATCTCCTTTAATCCGTTTAATTCACTCCTGGCATAGATTCTCCCTCCCTCCTTCCTCACTTTCTCTTTTTAGACTTTCTCCTTCTTAGACTCCTGTTAGTATACCACCCTAGGAGGATTAATATACAATAATGCTCAACTCTATTTTCATATTTGTAAGTAAGGACTAAGGAAATGTCTGACCTGTCTGTCTCTTTATACAAATGCATTATTCATGTGATTTCAGCAAACATTTTATCTCTCTGTATCTACTTTACTTACATTACTATTACACATGTAGAAAAGGTTTTCATTTTATAGTACTTACATATATATTACATTAACTATTTAGTTCATACGTACAGATATATCTCAACTTACGTTTTTATGGGCTGACATCCCACCCACCCAAAGGACACATAAATGCACAGAGGAACAGATTTATGCATTTAAACGTAACTAAACTAAAGTAAACAAATAGGAAGTTGGTGTGTCAGACAAGACATACACTCAGGCACTTCAGTTGTGCACTACATAAGAAATAATATCATTATGACTAGTGTAGATGGAGGAGAAAGTGGACGGGAGACATCCGATGCAAAGTGAAACGGAGTGAAAGAGAGTGAAAGTAAATGTGAATGAAAATGAGAGCGTGTCTATGTTTCTCTTAGCTGGATTGGCTTGGGTGGGCTTGGCTTGGCTCAATGAGCAAAGTGAAAGGAGCTGAACTCCTTTATCAGATCAGATGCTATAGGAGAAAGCAGAGAAAAGAAAGTGCACGGGACAAAGTCAAAGAGAGCCTCCGCTCAATTCAATGCATCGGCTTACACTTTACACACACTTTACAACTGAATTAGCACAGAGTAAGCAAATACCAGAAATTTTCACTTAGTACCTTGTATGTACACACTTTCTCCTTCTCACTACACTACATACTTTCTCCCTTCTTCCATATATGCATATCTATGTATTTAGGCGTCCAATTTCTTAATATACGGTTACATTTTCTCCTTTACTTATGTATTTATGTGTGTGTATGGATGTAAATATGGAGAAGAAAGTTAAATTGATATTCCAGCTAAATAGTAGTTAAGCACCTACGTAATGTTATAGTAATTTTATTTGGTACTAAGAAGCGACAGAGTATCTTTCTATTTATTTGTAGGGCTTTGCTGATGGGATTTGGTACTTTTGCACCCTAAAGTAGTAGTTATATTGTATATTTGTGTATTCATTTATATTTTGAATATATCACAGGATTGCATGCATGTATATGAATGTATATGATCATCTTGCTATGAATGTCATCTGTTTGTTTTGGATGAAAGGAAAGAGTTCAAAAGATGTAACAGAAATTTTTTGTTGGCCATTACACACGAGTTGGTTAGGAATTGGCTTTCCAGAGAGACAGAATTGAGTCAGATAGGCAATAGATTCTTCCTGAATGTGTACATGTTCCTATGTACATGCTATACATGTATTTACGTGTGTACTTATGTACATATGTACATATGTATGAATGAATGAATGAAAGTGTATGTATTGATATGTAGTGTTGATATAGTAGAATAAAGATATACATATAATATTATTGCATGTATTGCAGTAGGGAGTGTGGTGGTGTGGGGGGAATGTTATTTGCTGAAGGCTGCATGAAGGAAGCCTCAAGGTACACGAACCAATTGGACCGTGTGAGCAGTATCAAACTTTATTGTCTGCCATTCCGGAAAAACATTTTTTCAGACCAAGAGATGTGATGTAGTAAGAGAGAGAGAGAGAAAGGAAGAGAGAGAAAGGAAGAGAAAGTCGAACGAAACGAGGAAAGCGGAACACAGAGCTTCCTACTACTGAAATCGAGTTCCCTCTTTCTCCCAATTCCTATTACATACAAATACGCAAGTACCTTATACAGATACATATTTGTAGTTAGAATACCGACTTTCGCTTGCCGCAGGATATAAGTTTCCCAAATCTCTCCACGTCTTAAAATCAACTGACTGAGTCACTGAGTCACTATAACTACTACTAAATACTACTTTAACTACTACTAGCTACATTTACTACATACAGACAACAATGGGCGTCTTTGCGTCCACTAAAACATAAACACTGTTACTGACACAAATATATGTACACTCTGTATTGTACGTACTTGTAAATGCTTGTAAATAGTCGAGAAACCGGAAATTTTGAGCTTCACTTACTAAGAATGGAATGTGTATGTCTGTTTGACCCGGCTACCATATTTCCTCCGGTAGTGACATCCGTCTTTTAATAAAAATACCTTTTGTCTATGTATTGCAAGCAAAAGCAAGTATGGCTATTACAATCTCATGTCGGCATCTCACAAATCATACTATATACCATAATATACAGATATGATGTAGTAAGAAGGGTACCTAACCTATATCGTAGATACATATTTCTCTATTAATGTCTCTGGAATGTTTTCGTAACTATCGATATTTCTCTGTACTTTTCTTATATGGCTTTGTCGATACACGTACCTAAGTACCTACTCGTAAAACAATTCATTTGCCTGTACTGTACTGCAGTATATTATTTGACGTATCTGACACAGTATAAAAAACAATTTCCCTTAACTGATCCTGTTCTTATTTTTAACCCCTGTCCTGGGTGACCCGATCCCTCTCTAATATAGTAATCCGATAAATTTCCTTCGTAACGCATCTTAGTGGTTAATAATCCAGTTACATAAATTGGCATCAGCATTACATACAAGAATAAAGTGCCGATGTTTCTAACCAAATGCATAATTGATGGATTGATTTGTTTATTACTGTGACCAAAAATTAACATTAGTTATCTTCCATAAACAGTGACTACTAACTAAGAATTAATAAAATGAAAAATCATTACATGTGTCAAAAATCATATATGAGTGAAATAGTTTATCGTAATTTGTCATCAATTCCTCTTAGCAATGACATGTCCACGGATTTGTTCATCGAATTTTTTAAAGAAGTCAATTTGTTTAATGTTAGAAGGTAGAGAGTTCCATAACTTTGCACTCCTGTAAGAAAAGGACGATCGTGCAAAAGAAGTAAAAATATTTCGAAGGACAAGATCCGTTTGCCTTCTGAGAACTCATTCCGTTGTTTGATTAAAGGAATAGTCTTTTCCTACTATATAATCGTGAAGTGCATGTGCGTTTATTACATGTGTGAAGATGAAAAGTAAGGGAGTACGCATCTCTTCTTTATCCTACTGATAACAAGTTTTCCTGTTCTAATAAATTGTTTCTTATTTTGGCATTTCGCACATGCTTTTTCCACATTGTCAATTTTGCCAATTCTAGTTGTAGACAGATTTTCCTATATAGGTAGACAGTAGTCCAAGACTGAGATAGCCAAAGAGTTGCAAATTATCCTCAGCTTGTCTCTACTGAAAAACCTTGTGTCTCGCAATTAATTTTGATCTTCCGTTCATTGCGCTTATCACTTTATTGCAGTGCGCCGACCACTTAAGATTTTCGTCGAATTGAACACCTAAGTATGATATAATTACTGAATCATTAACAATATCGATACTAATATTAATAGTATTGCCCGCCGAGGCAGAGGCAATATGAGAGCCCCTATACCTGTCAAAATTGTTAGAGAGAGTATATGCACTGTCGTGTTTTTAAAACGCACATTAGGAATATGGACCTGTGCAATTTTATAAGGAGAAAGTAGGAAAAAGTTATATATAGGAATCCCTATTCCCTATTGTGCGTATATAGATAACATTCAAAAGCTAGTGTAGTTGTAGTACATACCTAGTGTGCACAGAACACAAACACACTGAACTCATATTCTTGTGACAAAGGAACCGTTTTGGTTGTCTGCTCTCTTCTTTTCTTCTGTTTCCCTCTTTATCCACAACTTGCTCTTTCCCTACATACGGCGTCACACAAAAGCTACGGCAAACCGCAAAGAGCTCAAGAAAAGTATGAGACTTAAAGAAAGTCAGTGTGAGGAAAAGAAATAGAGAAAGTTGTCCATTGTAAAGCATTGTCACTAAAGTGGAAATCGGGAGTCTGGAAATGGTCATCTACAACCTATTCATCTACACGTCACTCCGATCAGCTACTCCACTAACAGCACCAACAATTATTACATGCAGCCTTCCATACAGCATTCTAGCCAGACACATTCTAATATTCCTTTTCAAACAAACAGATTTTTATGTATTCTTTCGTAACATATTTTCCATGTTAATTATCACAATAGAGACTTTAGTTTTTAAGACAGCCGGATAAGTATACAAAATGTTAAAAAATACTTTTCCTTCTTCGTTTCGTCTGTCTAATTATGTCTAGTAAATATGTCTCGTATGTCTAAGAAATACCTTCCTACATAACTAAATTGTGATCACATAAAGACATTATGTTATAAGTACCACAGACGTCAGAGGAGAAAGTGAGTACGTATCCGTAGGTGTAGAGAAAGGAAAGTGAAATTAATGCTGAGGAGTGGATAAAAGAAGAAAGCGAGGAAAGTCCGTCCACTTCCGATCCATTAATAATCTTGGCTCCATTCCTGCAGATATGAGAGTGGCAGAGCACACACACATAGAGGGACATCCAGACGAAGACATTTAAGAAGGAGAAGAGACGTGACATTGCATGACAACAGACGCTGATCCACCCAAAGGCCATGAATTCAAATCAGTCCATTTCTTCCCAGACCAGAGTCACCCACACACGAACGGGTGACATATCTATTTACTATCCAAACACTTTTACATTACTATCTGTACATAGTATAACTTATTTAATATTTATATATAAGTACATACACATCCTCTCTTGGTAAATAGAAATATTATACATACTATACATTGCACAAAGTATACCAAGTACACATACTTGTACAAATAAAGATAGAGATGTTTTACAGCCTTTTCCTTTCCTCCTATTTTTTCCCATGACTTCCTCTAGTCATAATATGTGCACTGCAATGTATTTCTTTTCTTTACACAGCATACATACATTTCAGTATAGTATATATTATAATATATAAAGAAAGTAGTGCAGAAAGGGCAAAGGAGGGCAGGGGCAGAGCAGTGTCATCCGACATGCACGATAAACAGTTCAGGCGAACACAACAACCGAAACATTTATTTCGGATGTCTATCTATACATCTACTATAGTTATATATACTTATATCGGGTATAGGACTTTCCCTGTCTCTTCTCCTCCTCCAATGTTTTGTGGACAGAGAGATCGAGAAAGAAAGAGGAACGAACTACTACAATGGGACACACAGAACAGACACAGAGGATTAGTAAATGTATATATCCGTCAGTTCCGCTCACTGACCATTACTGACAGTAAAAGCTTTTCCAACAAATGCTAATAGAACTACCGGGCTGTTATGCCTCTAGCAACTAAGCACTTGTAAATACTTTGTGATTGAGCAGACATATTATGGATGTCCTAGGTAGTTATGTATTTGCTTGTTTATTTATTTATCGGATAGATATCTCCTATATTGTATGTGATAAAGTAAATCCAATTGGAGAAAGCGAGTGACAAACTTTCTATTTCTTGTTAGTTTTTCTTGTAATTACTTTTAAGGATAATGTTATTAAGAGTATAGAGAGGTCGTTGTTGCAGAACATTGCAGTGTCATGTGATCAGTGTGTTGTGTCGTTGGACTTTAAGTTGGTGAAAGGACACACTGAATTGGAAAGGACTGTTGTGTAGAAAGTGTATAAAGTGTAGAATGCAGTAGTGAGACTAAAGGATAAAGGGGGAATCGTTTGGCTGTTGGTTTGTCCGTTGATGTGATTTGATGTGATGAAGAGAAAGTGTTGATGGAGGAGGAGATGTCTGGGGAAGAAAGTGGAGAAAGGAAGTGGGACCGTAGCGTAACGTAACTCTATCCACGAAAAAGAAGTCTCACTCGGCTGATGTTTCCAATCCAATTCTCATCGGATAAAAGCCTAGGGATTTAGTCCATTATTGATTCGAATTGAACTGTACTGTCTTGTCTGTCTGTGCTCCCTCTTCTATCTCTGCTTTCTCCTGCTTTATCCCTCTATGGCTGTGTATGAAGTGTTTTCAGTGAAAGTGAAGCCCTCACTCACTCACTCACAAACTTATACTTATTACTCCAGGACATTCTTTCCTCACAAAGTCCCAGAAGATCTTTTTTCGCCTTACTTATTTTTACAGACTTAAGTCAAGGTTGGACAAGTCCGTCTCCACACAAGTAAGTACTCACACATTATTGCTGAAGTTACAAGGGAACTTCTTATCGGTATTGGTATGGTATTGCTTTATTGACACATGAACAAACCAAATACCATTTACATGTGATTACTCTCCTTGTACAATACTCATCTATCTACCAAAAACAAAACATTCAAAAGCGTATTTACTTTGATTATTCATTTAATTTCGATCAATTATTTTAATTATTGGTACCATACAGAAATGCATTCATATCGCAGCAGTATAATATTATGTGCTGAAGTATTTTGTATTTCTGTCCTCATTTATTAAAATTGATCAGTCAGTTTTCTAAAGCACTGTAACAAATGTGAAGGATATCAAGTGACATGTGATAGTGACATATTGTGCCTTACAAGGCTTAGTCTTTATAATTATACATTTATCTCTGTTATGTTTAAACCCAGATTCCAGGTGCAAGCTTAGTAGTTCTACTTTATTCTCAAGGTTCCTTAGTAGAATAATTCATTCTTTTGGGCATGAAGTGGGAAAATTGGGAATAGTTGGACGTAGTGGAAAAATTATAATACAAGTAATGTTGGCCATACTTTTAGACTTTTCCCAATAATCCCGCATGTCCAAAATTTTGGGATGGAAAGTGGGAAATACCGAAAGTAATATTAATTTCCCAAAACTCTTCTACTAGAAATACTTGATATGAAGTTATTCAACATTCACATGGAGTTAATATATCTGTATAGAATTGAACTATACCACATGGGAAATATGTGTTGGGACATGGGGAGTGACCCTTGTCAGTGAGTTGATGTTTAGCTGTCTGTAGGCTGTTAAATGAAGTGTAGTTCAGTGAAGTCAAGTGAAGTGTAGGGAGGGAGGGCAGCGAGGGCTCGACTGGGGAAGAAGCTTTGCCTTGTCGTGTCTTGTTGGGACATCGTTTCATACTTTTCCCGTCATCACTTTTTTCAGTTGAAAAGGGAAATCCCCCATGGGTCCTGTGAAGAAATCCTTTCATCTTTTCATATTATCGTCCTCTCCATCTCCATCTCGTCTCCAGCAACAACACACACACACACATATCTACTCCATATAACTGTACTCTCTCCACACACACACACACACACACACACACACACACACACATCCATCCTAAATGCCTAACCGTCAATGGCCTCCTCTTCTCCTCCTCCACTCCACCAAAATCTTGTTTTACATTTAGTTCATGTCCTTACTAACAAACTGCCAACTGAATGCACTACATACATAAATAGGGCAATCCTAGACTCCAAGACCAACCGGCCTTACCTCAGCAGCACACTATCGCTATTATACCTAAATGGGACGTAAGCAAGAATCCGTCCAAAGTCACCAGACTTTATATCACATCATTTCAACTAGCAACTTCATTTCTTCCACTCTTTTAAGGAGAAAAGGCGGCGGTGGCGTGGCAGCTGGAAGACAAAACTTCATCTCAACTTTCCCAACTAAATGCATCAAGAAATGTAGATACCTTTAATACACATATGGTAGTCCGCTGGTTCTCTAGTAAAAGATATTCCTATCTATGCACCTAACCCATACTCACCCTATACATAAATGTGTGAGATATCGTAACATTATAATACTGGCATACTACATAGAGAAGTAAAATCATCTTTCTAAAGAGGGTTTTAAGGTCGCTCGGTGTTGGAATTTACTTTGGTCTCAAAGTTCTGTTTAGGGAAGCTATATTTGGCCATTAAAAAGATGAAGGACTACAAGCCATTTTCAGGATATAGGATGCACACTACAGTATAAGACGGAGAGTAGAAAATTATCCCATAATGAACACGCATCAAATTAGAAATTATAAAAAATACCTAAATATTTTTTAAATGTGAAAATGCACTTTTGCCCATGCAACTAGTTTGTATCCTCATAAATGTGCTTGGGTTGGGTTACGAATTTCTAATCTTTTTTTCTTCTACATTTGTAAGTGCATTTGTAGGTGTAGGTGCTTTGTTTGGTGTAGGACATACGTTTTATGGGTGCCACACGCTTACACTAACGGTTGGCAGTAGATAGCCGCAAGGCAGTTTTCTTCTTTATACACTCCAGGTAAGGTAGAGTCATTGCTACATAATATTCCGGTACAGGACAAGATATTTTCAGAGTGGTTAGGTAGGTAGTAGATACATATAGGTGAATGATTGATGAAAAGATAGATATTGTACGTGTACCGATATATCGATAGAGAAGAAGAAAATATCTATATCTCTATGTCCTATCTAGTGTATCTCATACCACACTATAGAGTATATTACATATTACTGTACATATGTAGATATTCACGAGAGAGAAAAGTGAACTTGCATGTGAACGTGAACGCATAATAATAATATATTATTACTAAATATATCGTGTCACTTTCTCCTGTGAAAGTGAAAGTGTAAAAGTATATTACATATAGGTTGGTAGGATGGCCGAGAGGATGTAGCGAGATTACCGAATATTATCTTTTGACACACTGTGACTAAAAGGTGTACAAAGTCATTGAAGAAGGGAGGAAGAGTGAGGATGGATGGATATGGATAGAATATCTCCAGAATCAGTCTGGCTGTCAAGAGAAAAGTCCCGGAGAGAGAAAGACGCCATCCATAAAACCCTCTTTTCTATAGAGTCAAGTCAAGTCAAACAACCGGCGGACGCCGGAGGAGTTTTCACTTTGACATCATCTCCCGTACATGTGCTTCGTTTAGAAATTCGCCCGGCTCGTCGCCTCCGTCCCAAAACTATTCCCCACCCTCATACATAATATATATTCTTCTTATTGGGTTAACACTCTATAGCTTATCTTTATTATGTAGTGCATTTCTACATCCGTCTACATCACCTGCGTAAACTTTCACCTTCTATATAACACTCCCCGCAAATGCATTTTTATGCAATAAGATTAATATGCACCTTTCATTGAAATATTTGATTACACAAGGACAGAATATGCATTACTTAGCTTACGATAAGATACGTTATGGATAAACTTTATGAATACTATATTTATTTATTCGTATTAAAATTATTAAAAGTTGAGAATACATTATTTGTATTGGTATCAAATCTTGGATTTAAATTTTAAATTGGTTGTCTATTATAAAATACAGTTTCTCCCTAAAAACTAAAGCTTAACTTGGCGCATTGGGAGCACTTGAATAGGAAGATGTTATTTCTCCATCAATATACTGTAGGGGAAATATTTGACACTCACATGCAATACTTGTTATAGTCTGGCTGCTTAATATAAGAAAAGCGAAGAATGTTACAGCAATGATACAAAACAGAATTATATAGTTGACCAGGACCTGACCCGTCCGTAAAGATGGCCTAATTTACCTTATGAAATATTTATTAACAGCGAGTAGAGATTATTTAGTCTTCAAGTTATTGAAGTTATAGGAAGATGGATATGTGAGAGGAAGATGAAATCTCTTGCTCTATACTATTTTCCTGCCATGCTGCTCCGTATTTCACCTTTGAACTTGAGTTAAGATCACGTCCTCCTTTTCCCTCTCCGTCA
The DNA here is from genome assembly GCA_034694165.1 of Tomocerus mixtus. Lineage (NCBI taxonomy): Eukaryota > Metazoa > Arthropoda > Collembola > Entomobryomorpha > Tomoceridae > Tomocerus > Tomocerus mixtus. The sequence continues at coordinate 98,168 of JAQFYC010000024.1, read as the reverse complement.
TTCTAACAACTCCCATTCACGGGCCCATTTAGTTAAATGCATACAATAAATAGTAGATAGCTGGATAGCTCCTTCATATTAAACTACTATACATATAATACATACATGCATATAGAATAGTAAAGTACCTACTACATTTGCATATACTATTAGCTCCAATTTCAAACATTGTGTGTGTATTAGTGTATACAATATGCATCTATCAATATATAGTGTATTAGGAGCTCGTGTTGAAATGTGGTGATACAATATATTGACATTGCCATTTGGCCTTCTCTTTATATACTATAATAAGGCTAATTAAAGCCAATTAATTTGCAGGTAAAACAAAGGAATGTGACAGTTACCTTTCTCATTCTAGTAATAAAAGGAATGTGTCAGTATTTTGCAAAATGTAGCAGTAGCAATGAAAGCGCTTATATTTTGAATGCGCAGAGGGGATGCGTGGTAGAAATACACACAATACGCAAAATAGGGAAATGTGGCAGTTTACATATAAATCGGCATTTAAAGTGATAATTATTAATATTTACGGATTTTCTTTAGTATTTATATTATTTTTTACTACTGCTGGTCAGAAAACACTAAGGTTTTGTAAATGCAGAAGTATTTGTAGTTAGTAAGTTACTACCTCTGCATCTGTAGTACTTATGGTTTCGATAAGTAAATCGGTCTACCAAGGTGATTCAAATTAGTCTATTGTGCACACCTTTTGTAGCCAATGACAATTTGAATCACCTTGCGGTCTACACTACATAATCTAATTTTCTTCTACCGTCCGCTATTGGAAATATTTCACTCTTTTAATTATTGGTTGCACAACGCTATGACTAACTAGATATCCCATAAATGGTTCAAGTAAAACCAAATAATCTGGCATTTGGGAATTGAGATTAGGTGAAATTGTACAGACAAAGATGAATAAGCTCACAATTTAAACATGCACTCACGTAATAGAATTTAGCTTGTGGATCTTACTTGCGAGCAATCTGAATGTATACACGTCCTTTTCCAAAAGCATTACATGAGTATTGGAATGAGTAAAATCGTATTGGAGATCAGCCGAAGATCAAAGATTTGGCAATATTGTAATACATTACCGTTTCTGATTACCTTCTATTTGTCCTACACTAATAAAAGTATTACTACTATTTATGACTTTTCGATTGATTATTTATTGTTACATGCAATTGCAATATAACCATAGACTTGACATATAAAAAAGCTGCTGACATATCTTGTTCCACTGCCAAACCCCTTTGTTTGCTTACCGCCAATTTCCTTATCGAGTTTCAACAGAGCGGTCCTTTGTTTTAAATATGCATACTCTTTATTTTATTTTACAGCTAGATTTCTTTATCGGAAAACTTCTCTTCCTTTTATTCTACTGCCAATTGCCTTTATTCTACCTTAGGTTTCAAATTAAGTCCTATGATAATGAGCCTATTGCCTAATTAGTAATACATACAGGTAACATTGATACCTACACGATTTGGTAACTTTCATTACAGATCTTAATTAGCAGCAAAATATTATTAACATAATTATAGTACCCGTAGGTAATTAAATATTTATGTGGGTACCCTTTTTAATTTATATATAACATAAGCTAAATACATAAGTAACGTAGATGTACTTATGTAGGTGCGATTAGTCGAAGTATATGTATGTATGCAAATATAAAGTACATAGGAAGTCCACAGGAAGTCCACGGTGGAGTTCTCTTTGGTAAATTGGCGCAAGAAAGAGAGGGAAGGGAATGTAATGTAAAAGAGAGACTGATATTAAATTTTGGAGTAGATAAGAATCCCTCAAAGTATCCATTACTGAAGAATCTTATGTACATTAGCCCAGTCATCTCTTTCTTAGAAGACTGCCGCCAGGAAATGCATATCTTAACTGAATTGTTCGCAGTTCGTAGGAAAGGAACTCAAATTAAAGCAAAAGACTCTCTCTACGAACTCTTCCTCCCTTCAGGATTCGTACAAGAAGGAAATTGCTCCCTTTTCCACTCACTCACTCCCCAAAATCATCTTATCTCCAATATTTACATACAGAATCTCTTTTCTATAAACCACTCTTCAATCAAATGCAGTATAACATACGTACGTACATTTATACTTGCGTACTACATACTACACACTCTAACCTACGTAACTAAATAGGTAAAGGTAGCAAAATGTAATATTTCTTCTATATAAATTTCTCTTTTGATCTCACACATATATATGTATGCTTATACATTAGGCACTTACATAAAAACTCTACATATTTACTTAGATATCATAAATACTTTGTTTTTATAAATTGAGGTATATGTATTATCTCTCACAAAAATAATATTTCTTGACATGGTCCATTTAATCTTTATATATTTATTGATATGATGATTTAAAGCATCTAATGCTCTTTGCATTGGCTTCCCTCTATTTAAAAATATTTAGAACCTCTAAGAATCTCTGAAATTTGAAATCCAGTCTTACTTTGCCATTGAAATGTTTGTTCTGCAGAGCGGAGCTATCCAGAGAGGACTTGACCTTACGAATTATTTAACCAAAGTTGAATACACACTCACATCTGTAGATCAGATCACAAATTTTATTCTCAATTAAGTTAACGAGAGGACGGTAATGAAATAAGTAAAGTGTATGTACTTCCTAAATTTATTTGCTTCGCTTTACTTTATTAGCACTTTAACATTTTATAGCATCTTAGAAATTAGAGCGAAGCGTTTTGTCTCAGCTTTACTAGAGCAATGCATAGACACGCACGTAGGAATTTATTTACTACATAGGATATGAAAATTGGATTTAATGGCACACAAGTTTGAAATCAGTTAGAGATAAATTTATTACGATCCAGGCATTCAGGGCTGCAGAAAGTTTATTACTTACGAAAGACTGAGCTGGTCTGGTTTCTGGTATACTGCAGTAGGTATTAGTGTTAGGTATAAGCAAATAGTCAACAGCTATATGGAGTAAGAACCAAGGAAATTGCAGTGAAAGTGAAGTACAATGCATATGATCTCAGTAGCCTGTCTTGTCAGTCAGCAAAATTTGAAGTTGACAGACTGACTCAAGTCAAAAGACGAAGGCTAAGTCAATTCAGTACAAATGCCAATGGCTGTATGTAGAAATAATAATACTTATGTAGGTACATTACATAATACTAATAAACTAAGGTCAGTTTCATCTTCGTCCCACCATCAGTGACTATATTTGCATTTCCAGTTCATCATATTACATTATATATTCATCTATGCACATAATTCAAGGATTTGGTCAGATATCACATCCTACCGGAGGGGAAGGTTCTTCAAATGCCCAATATTTTCACCAGGTTCAATATTGTTAATATTCTTCTTCGAAATACTTTTTAGTTCTCGAGGTTCTATTATGACTTAATTTGATTGTGGAGGTACAGCGGTATTGTGACACATTAAGCTAATCTTTGGCTACAATTTGCCTAATTGTAAGGTCTATTATTTTGGATTGCTTGGCTAAACTTAAAAACCATTTACCAAATATATTAATTTATACGGCACTGGAATAATATTCCACCTTGTGAGAACACTTGGTATATGAAAGTAAATGTACGTGTACACAAAGTACCCTGTACATAGCTATATAGTATTTATGTAGTTACTAGTAGTACTAATCCTATAAGTTATAAGTAACAATCTGTGGCCACATACATAGAACATAGAAGTATACATCCATACACCTACATATTATATATAGTAGGAGATGTGTGTAATACCTATATAGAGTTTAAAGTTCATGTGAAAGTTTGGAGTTAGGTATGTGCATAGGTATCTGTATATTTCTTGGTTGTCGTCTGACAGTAAAATAAAAGGTGAGCTTCTTTCACCTAAGCTACTAAGGTATCCTAAAATATTCATTTTGTCATTTGAGCTTTTAGTGCCATTTATATCGCCAATCGAATTTCACGCTAAATTTAGTCTGCCGACCAACCAACTCCCTATGCTCGGAATCTCAACTTTCTTCCTGCCTTCCTCCACTTTCCTCCTTTCTTTATTTGTCTCCTTCCTTTAGATATGTATATATACCTACTAGTATATCTGTAAAGATGACAATGTTACATCTATAATCATCTTCCTTATAACGTCTCCGAACAACTGCCAACGGCTCCACGGGACACAAAAGCATTTTTCCTACTTTTTAAAAAGAAACAGGAATCTTTGTAAAGTGGGGGAAAGTTGGGCTTCTACTTTTATTTGGAAAGTAAGCCCGGTTTGTGAAAAACTTCAAAGTATTCTGACCTTGCACTGCTCGCTTTTATTTTCTTAGTATATGTATAGCAAAGTGACTTTTGCGTTGGTATTTAGTATTAAAAGACTTTGAATTGTAATATGTGTAATTAATTAAATAAATTGATATAATTAAATACACAAGAAGTTTTACCCAGCTATTCGTTTAGTATTTAGTCCTTCTGTGTGCTAATTTTACACTTTTAGCAATTATCCCTATTTGTAAATTACGCCCTTACTATTAATAACAATTGATTATTTGTATTAAGGGATTGATTATTTTACTAGGTAAGCACCCATTTTAAGGCTAATTAATTATCGGGCACTGGTGGATTTATTACGCAAAGTCGAACAGAAAAATAGTTCAAATCATTATGGCGTGAATGGCGTCTTTCGATGCTTTTAAATTTTCTAATAGCTTCGAAAGCAATCTAATCGTATACAAATACTAAATATGTTGAGTAGTGTTTTGTCCAAGTTGGTCCACATCCTTACACAATTCGAACTTTGTCCCTGGACCACATGTGTAGTTCGTCCAAGGACCTCCAGTTGGAACTGGTCCCGGGACTGTATGTATTATTCAATCTATTTACCTTGTTGTACTTTTAATTGTTTTAAGATGTAAACGTTTCTTTTACAAAAAATCAATGCTCTCAAATTTGTTCATGCAATCTACCTATTTAAGTGTGTTATATTAATTCGATAAATGTCGTCATAAATTTGGCTTGTAAAAAAGGAATATGTACTTAAGCTCAGTGTAACTTAATTACTTACGCATTCATGAGTCGTTGGGTTATCTATTACGTTAACCATTTAGATTATGCAAGCCAATGTCCCTTTATCTTTGACTTTGTTCTAGAAACTTTTCCCTAACTTAAAACATGGATATTTCTATACTTTGTATGCTATGTTAGTACATAATGTTATATTATCACTATTGCTCTTAACCTAAAATGTATTTATGTAACCGAAATTCTATTTAAGGGCAAAATTCATGTGATGTTTCACTCTCATAGCGTCATAAAGCCCATTTTTATTCCGACAATTAAATTAAACTTAAAAAGCATTTGTATTTGATTTTTTTGTCCTTTCATTCCTTATACCACACTCATCGACGTAGGAGTTACATAACCCTACATTTTACAATTGATTTAATTCATCATATTTTAATCTTTTAGAACAAATCAGACAACTCATCAAACGTCTTTCAAGATAAAAATAGTTTCACATATTTTATCTGTCTGTTTTAGCATTATATTGGAGGCTTCCTTTAGAAAAGGTTAAAATGTGCAGAAAGCTATTTTCCATTGCATATACATAATACATACAGAATACAACCATTCACTAATTAAGCATACAAGCAAACAGTAGACTAATTAAATGTTTTGTGAGATGTACTAAGTAATTTAGAAAGCCTTTGCCTCGACACGCCAGCCTATAAGTAAGTTAAGTGTGTACTCTACAAATACTGTGGACTTTGAGACATCATCAATGGCGTCGGTCAGACTACTCTCAATGTACATAAACCTATTGCTTTGTGTTCCCTCCTTTGAGTCTTTGATACACAGTCGCATCTCTATCTCTATAGGTTGTATAAATAATATATATTATGTACTTATATATGTATAGCCTGTTCAATTTCTTTCCTTTCTTGTTGTCTCTTCTCTCGTGTAAGTATAATATTCAGTTATGTGTGTGTGTAAATATGAAATGAACAAGAGATGTGAGCTTGGGACCAATGGCGTGGCACTCATATTTCCATGAAAGACAACTTCCTGGTCTCCTGGAAAAATGGAAGTGGGCAGGCCAAGCCAGGCCAGGGCAGAGAGATAAAAAAGGGCCAGGAGTTCAGGCCCTTCTTCTGCACAGATGACAAAATTTCCTGGAAGGACAGCCCTGGAAATACTGAGTCACAGCCGACGGCATTTGCTATATGGACAGATAGATTGCAATCAATAGGAATTAGATAGAAGAGACCACATATATTATTTCTATGTCCAAATATTATTTCCGCTCTTGTATGTATGTAGTATGTACCTACATACATAAGTACAGACGTATAAGAGAATCTGAAGGGAAGGAAGGAAATTACATAAAACTACAGAGAAAAGCAGCCCAACCCAACTCTTTGTGTACTTAACTTACTTAATACATAATAAGTAATATCTTAACTTGTGTATCTAGAATGCATTAGTCTGACGTGACGCAACTCTTTTTACATACAGTAGTACACTGAACAGATATACTAAGAAGTAGCAGAACTGACTCGTTATATAATATACGCTCCACTACACCGTCCAGATCCAGATTGTGAATGAATTGCATTACTAACGAAGAATGAGTAAGTACGAGAGTATGTAAGTTGATAGTAATAGTTGTAAAAAGTTATTGCCCCCTTTTCTATGCATTTATTGACTTCCAGAATGAATTGAGTTGTATTTGTAGAACTTACACGTTTACATACCGACATATATACCGTACACGTTTACTTTCTATATCAACTGTCGAATTATACTTATTATGCCGTATATCAATGTAATATAATACAAAGTAGTTAGTAATTTACTAGGTATAAAGATAGTGCTAGTAAATATACTTTAAGTAAATGTGATCTGAGTTGCCCTTCCGGTTTGTACACAAAATCGTCTCTAACGTTGTTCAAAATTCAAGTTGGAGTGTATACGAGTACATACCTAAATAGGAAACTAAAGGAGCGTAGGTCTTAGGTAAACTAAACGGAATTTTACCAAATCAAGTGAATAGCAAATAGCAAAACTTATTTGGCTGAGACTATTTTATTACTCTCTTCTCTTTACTTGCGTAGTCTCCTATGGAATGCATATTCCATAGGTACATATATTAAATGTATAACTCTTCTTCATATTAAATGTACGTTGATATATGTTAGTTAGTAGTAATGTCATTGGGGCAACTCATTCCTTTTTTCGTCTTCGAGAACATACACACTGTGAGTTGCGGGAAGTGTTACGTTAGGTTAAGCCTTATACTTAACCACACAAGTATGTCGGCTGGTTAACATCTTCCACAATTACTATTAAATATAATATTATGTACTTAGATAGGTTATGTAATATAACACCTTAACCTTAACTGATAAACTATGATCCGAATATTTTGACCGTTATGTGTGAGTAAATGCCCGGTACGCCTGGAAGCAAATACTAGAACTAGAACCATAAATATTTATTTACAGATGAGTGATGTGTAATGGTGAACGTACAATAAAAAACGGATCTCATTTAAAGTGGCGACAAAAATCGGGGAAAGTGGCGATATTTAATTATATTTTGAATTAATATGGCGACAGTGAAAATGACAACAGAATGAATTAATTTAGCGACAGAATGATTTAATATGGCGACAAACTAATTAAACTGGTTGTCAAACAAGATAATCGAAACAAGTGGCCAGTAATATTAATTTTGACCATGCAGTCCATAAGAGCACCTAATTTGGGGATTTAGTTAGTTTGTAAGTTGAGCAAGTTAGTCGTGTGAAATGAAAATTAATCTTTATAATTTATATTGTTGTAGTACAACTTAACCAATGGTAGAGCACTGCGTAAAGTGAAGTCATCTTTGACTATTCTGTTGGTAACCTCTAAAGCATTGTTAGTAGATATTTATTTTTTAGTATGACAACTTTTCCTCCCATAGTTTACAGGCCCGAGTAAATATATTTGGTGAACTACTTAACTGGAAGTTTAGAATATCTTCATTAAGCTCTGCGAGAATCTAGATGGTACATAATCTACATAATATTCAACAAAATATTCTCTATATTATGTATAAATACATGTCGCCATTTTCCATTATGCATTTCGCTAGTTTCCCCTATTTTGAAAATTCGCCACTTTCATCCATTTTGTTCGCCATTTTAAATTATTACCATAAAAAACATTCAAAAATATTTTAGCGATGTATATAGGAATCTACTATTTGCGCATTAATAAGACTATTAATATTAGTGTCGCTTTTGTATGTAATCATAACGACCAACACACGATTATTTAGCGATCATAACGAGTAACACATTATTTTCTGTAAGGTAAAACGTCCTCCACATTGACTATTGATATATATTTATGTAGTATAATATTTAATACAGATAAGAACCCATTGATTGTAGCCCTTTAATAGCACCTGTTGTGTTAGACATTTTAAATTCTACAAATCTTGTGTTCAGCATTATGTTTGTAAGTATACCTACAAAAGTATTGCATTTAGATAGATATTCAGGGGAAGGAACTAAATTTATAAAATACCTATGTAATACAGAATATATTTAGAGATGGTTAACTAGGTAGATGCTGACTCGGGATGGAAGAGAAAGTCAGCTTCAGAGTGAAAGTCAGGTCAACGGGAGCCAAGAAGAGATAAAATAGGAAGAAGATGAAGGAGGGAGGACGAGGTAGACGAGGAAGAGATATTTAGTTTCCGAATATTAGCTACCCTCATTCATTCCTTCGTTGGTTCTCCGTGCAGTAGACTGAGAAGGATCGGCAAAGAAAGCAAGAGAGAAAGTCCTTGTTATTAGAAGAAAGCAAAGAGCATTGCTTTCTCCTACTCTCCAGCCAAAATCAACTTCTCCTTTTAACTCTTATCTTATATCTATTATCTGTTAAAGCAATTACTTTACTACGTACGTTACTTACGACAAAGTATACTATATGTACAAATAGTAGTAGTACAGATATCAACCTATGCAACGGCTACGGCAACACTCACATACCAATATGTATGTACATACACCTACATACTACATAATATTATCTAACTTCATTACACACAAACATCCTTAATACTTATTTCTGCAAGTGAGACTGTATAATGTGGATATGACTGTAATAGTAGGGAACTACTCTCCCAATTCTTTCATACATCCTTTATGTCGAATGGTGTGTCTGTTTGTCCGTATGCGTATTTATACTCCATAACTCCAAAACGGTTTCCGAAATCGAGTTTAAATTTTCAGGGTAGCTTATTAGGGTTCTTCCGGTGACACCATTGAAAAATGGGGTCAATCAGCCGCACCTCCTTGGAGTTATGACCCACCCCCACATATTTTAAATTGAAACATAACTGAGGTGTCGTTGCTAAGCCTATGGTCTATGAAATCGAACCATAGAACAATTTCATCAATCGACCACACCTCTTAAAAGTTATGACCACGCCCACATAAGTTTGAAACTATGTGGTGTCGTTGGAAATCTGTTGACATCAGGAATACAACTATGAATCTCAATTTACCCCAGACGTGGGACAACTTGAGATTTCATAAAAATTCAAGCACCACGATCACCATTATGATCGCCATGGTAGTCACAATGATAAGCAATTCCGTGAATTTTAAAATTTTAAAATACAAGCTCCTTTCCCACACCATTTACCTCGGTTTATTATATCTTTTGAGCACTTTACATATAAGCGGAAATACTTATTTAATCTAACTGTGACCTACTTACAATGACTTCTAGAAATATAATCTCAACTGGTTTCCTATCATTTGCGTGATTTTGGAGCCACTTCTATCTCGACTTCATAGGAAAATTACTTATCGTTTTATTAATTTTCCTTTTTTCATTTCGATCTCCAAGAATGTAATTCTAATCTACATATTCGCCGCTTTTACTCAATCTATGAATTATGCATTTATTCATAATACCAAATCTAAATACACTCTGAACTAGTTCTTATTACTGCATACTGGGCATAACTTTAATTTGCTTGTGTTGGCACACGTAAAAATGTATTTCGTATAAGTTACGGTGCACATTATTAAAATACGAGACCTAATGAACATATATTATACTTGAAACAAATAAGTGTTGGCGGGGGCGGGGACACGTGGTTGCATTGACGAGATTAATATTAAATTTGTTATTTTATATACACATAATATACCGTGCAGACTAAATGCAATGATAAAAGGTTATGCATAAGATATCTGTAGTTGTGCAATACAACGCTGAACAATAAATAAATAAATTGGCATGAAATAGTAGGTATATAAAGTAGAAATTGTAGCGGTAGTTTACGAAGTCAAAAACGGCAGCTGCGCATGTTTCCTATTATAATTTCTAAAGTACTGTTAAGTAAATATAACACAACTCTATAAGTCCATTAGTATTCCTTTCAAATTGCAATATCCTTCTATAACATTATATGCTTACTATAGAGCATCTATTTATCAGTATATTAACATAGTGTATAAATGTATATACTTATTCCAAACAAACTTCCAGTAACTTCGTCAGCTTAATTTATTGTCAACGTCCTTATTTCTATGAATCCAGAATGAATTTATCTTCCATATTTCTATAATTACGAGTAGGTAACGAACAGCGGTTCTGAAAATTATTTCATCCGTTGTTTATAAACTATCATAGTTGTTCTATATAAATAGTAGTAGGAAACTTAGAATACCTTGTGGTTGCTACCTCTGCGTAAGATATATTGCAATAAATAATTGGTTTTATGTGTATAAAGAAAGTATTTATATGGGCATGATAGCAATTAGCAGGGCGTCATTGGCTAATTAGCAAGGTAAGCAAGGTAGCTAACCTAACGCTATTTCAAATATAACACAGAAAGGGAAAATACATTCCCAGCTTTACTAATGCTAATATTTGTACATTTGATTTCATTCTATAAGTAAATATCATTTTGGTTTTGGCCAATTAGACAAATTACCGGAAATGTTCTACAAATTCTCTCTAAATGTAAAAGGGAAGATATTTCATCTACTTATTTATAGGTGTAGTTATTTCCACTGCTTTCTCCTTACAACAACAAGAAAGTATGGGTATATGTATGTTTTATAGAAACGATTGTACATATTGTATGTTATACTAAACGTAAACGGTAAACGTTTTAATTCAAAATCTCAATGTTGGCTGTGGTCAAACCTTTTTCAATGTACATGAAATTGTGTTATCATATTTATGAAGATTTACATATATTTGCTCTATTAAGCGGTAAACCTTTGAGTTTTATAATTTCCGCATTATGTGAACTGCTAAAGGAAAGGCCAATCAATAAAAGTCAAGTAGGTACACTACTATGTAACTCAGTTCACCTACAGGTAAGCAAAATTGATTTGAACTTGTAAGATAAGTGAATTGGATTTCAGTTTAAGTCCTAATAGTTTGAGTTATAAAGTATTCAATGCGTGTAGGCAGTACATATAAATATATTATAATATAGTTTAGTGAGATATATTTAGTACTTTTGTAGATATGTTTCATGAGTTAAGGACGTCAACTAAATAATCAATAAAGCAGAGGCACTGCCTTGTAAAGTACTTGGAGAGATAACAGAATAAAATTAATTCTTAAATTGAATTGAAGCCAAGTGAGTAAAGCGAACTCAAGTCAATAAAATAAGATGAATGAATAAAAATGAGAAAAACGTACTTAGGAGTGAAATTCAATTGCTACACAGACGAATGAGGGCTTCGACTTAATCAAAGTACTTTCTCCAAGTAATGAGATGGAAATAAATCACTTTGATTTACAAATTGGTTGTCAAAGATTGGGGATAAAGAGGGAAAAGCCCACGTGTAGTTACTTTAGTTGCCGTTGCCTAGCTTCTGTCTCATATTTGTCATCTGGCACGCCACTTACCTATTTACTATTTACATGTCTCTCACATATTCCACTGTGCTCAACTCCAGTAGCTTAAGTGCAATCTTCCCCTTTATGAAATATTCAAGCGTAAATAATTATTTACTTATGCTACATACGAAGATGTACATATTTTAGATCTTTGTTTGATGTCAGGTGGGTACTTACGTATATCTCCTCAAAGAGTATGTGGATTTTATAAAATATAAATTTCGTCCTACGCGTACGCGTGCATAGAAAACTTCATAGGGAGCATTCACATATTATGTAAATAGATAGACAACGAAGATGATAGACAGATGTTTGTACCTACTGTATGTTAAATGCAAATGGAGAAAATAATTTTTGTTGGATTTTTACATAAGGGAAATAGACAATAATATTAGCAAAAATTCTGTTTTGAAGACAATTTTTAACAAACCATATCGTCACTGCTATTTTTGTGAATAATGTTCATAATACTGATGTGATATATCGCCGCTTGTACACCAAATTCTGCTACATGAAATGAACATTATGAATTTATCACTATATTTGTCTTTGGCTGTTATAAAAAATTGTGCTTTAGTATTTGGCAGGCATAAAAAATCGTGTCATAGTAGATTTAAATATATAAGCGACGATGATATAATATTTGGTAAAACTCGAATTAAAGGATTTGAATCCCGACTTGACTATTTGTTCTCTGTGATCCCTGGTGCGTGCGTTGGGTTGAGTTTGGCACTCGCGTGGCAGTCGTTGTGTGAAAATGAAAATATTCTGTTAGGCATATTAGGTATTGAATGGAAGTTGAGATAAGGATGGTAAGAGTGCTAAGGGAAGGTAAGTGTGTAGTGTGTGTAGGGTAAGAACCTACGTAATAAGGCTGCTTTGCTCTCAATTTTATTAGAACATTGAACATTGAAGAGTGTCAGTTTTTGGTGGAGAGGAGTAAATACATAAATACGAATAAATACGAATGGCAAGGTATTAGAGTTGGTGAGAGTGGGAGATTAAATATAAAGTTTACTCGACTCCCTTCCTTGTTCAACGTTCTCGCACTTCTACGTCTTCTTCAATCCAATTCAATGAAAGCCACTTATGGTCATATGCATGGGGAACCAATAATTCACACAATGCTCCACTTTTCATTCTCCCTCATTTCATTTATTTTCCACTGAAAATAATAAATATTATAATATCTCACTCTGAACCTTAAAGCCAAAGCTATGTTGCTTACGACGACGACAAAGCAAGGCTTCTCTATCGTCACAATTACCAATAAAACTAAAATAGTTAATTCAATTAATGGTCAATTAATATATATTTAAGTATTTTAATCTATACATTGTAAGTAAGCATAACGATTCTATAAATATAAACCGATGTAGATGAATAATTTAAATCCCATACAATTTTCCAGTTTTATAAATTTAATAGCGGTAATTTTCAAAGCTCTATAGCGAAATATGAATTTCAATGAAATATTTATTAATTGTTGGTTTGCAGTATGTATTTGTAAATACAGTAGTCTATCTATGTTATGTACATATATAATTGTAAGGCAGCAGTCCATAACTATTCTGAGACCTGTCGTTTTTGTATACATAATTATTTAAGCACAAAAATTAGTCTGTTTGGGATACGTGTTATTTCTACCTTTACATTAATGGTTTCTATATATTGTTCACTTATTTAAACTAAATCCGCGTATCTCCGCATCAGCATCAGCTAAAGAACTTAAATTTCAGGTACATACATGTCTTTAGAAATAGGTTTATGTAATAATGCATCTTTAGTAATGAATGGGAATATTAAGAGCTTGACTTTCCCTAAATAAATAAATTTTGTCTAAATGAAACGGAGAAAGTTTTACGTCTGTCGACCGATGTCGACGAATGTCGCTTTCTCTTCCTAGTTACTTGTTTGTGTATCATCTGTAGTATGACAATGACATTGACATAGAAAGAGTTTGTCGCCTGCTGCCTGCCATTCCCTACAATAGAACATAACACTACACGTAACTACACGAAGTACATACAACTAAATCTAATAAATACATAGACACCTAATGTAAGTTACTAGAGATTTCTCTTCTTCTGTGTTTCAGTCAAGAGTAGGACAAGTTGCCTTTTCCGCTGACTTTCTTCAGTCAGCAGTATGTTTCCTTTTATCTCTTCTACTACACTGTACACTGTATGACTGTATCTTATACTCTCTGCTATCTGTATTGGGTCGACTTGAGTTTAGGACAACCATCAAACAGAGCTCTTGCTTTCTATTTAGTATCTCATCAAACTACGTACTATCCTTAGATACTGTATTATAATATGTATGGCAATGGAAAGATTTTAATGTACAGGGTCCGTTTTAAATATTTCCCTATTGGAGTTCACTATTGAATAAATCCAGAACAACAAATTATGATATATGCAAAATATCAGTCTTTTCTTTAGTATTTAGGCATAATACAAAATATCCATATGTAAAGTGCTGTAGCACATACATAATATATTTTGCATTATGCGTAAATACTAAAGAGATTAAAGGCTTTCTTTAATGTTCTCATAATTTGAATCATGTATTTAATTGGTATCAAGTTAAATAAATCCAATATTATTATTATTATTTCGAATAATGTGTTCAATCGCAATGTGCGATTTTTTATTCTAGAGTTTCTGGTAGTGAACTCCAAGCGGACAATATTTAAAACAGACCCAGTAGTTTAGTAAGCTAACCAAGTATAACTCTCTCCTCCACTGTCTTCTTTCTTATGTACGTATGGACATACCTACCTACTATATATATAATATATATAAATATTATTCTAGTGTAATATTATGTAGTATCTGGGCTTGACACTTTATTCAGTACAGTGTCTTAAACCTTCTACTTACAACTTATACCAGTTAGCTTGTAAGGAGGAATATTCTAACCGTAGCAAGTCTGCTCTCATTTGGGGTCCACAATTTGTAAATGTACTTGTACTACAGGTTTAAATATTAGGAATATTACAAGTCAATTAGTGGCACAAAAATTAGTAGATTTTACTCAACCTTGGGTAAACATCAAACCTACCGAAAACTGGTGCGTAAAAGTGACTCAAGGTTGCACAAATGTTCCCTTCAGATATATTTATTATGTAATGCACCAATACCAGTTCAATAAAGTTTGTAGTTTCCATTGAATATCGCCAGATTGAGTGTTGAATATTTTTGTTATCTCCCAAATATTTATAAAATTACTAACCTATATATTTAATTGAATGTAATTTTACATGAAATCTCATCTAGTATATTTCCGGTATAATTTTTTTTAATTTTTTACATTTTTCTACAAATGTAATCTAGTTAAAATTTTTCCACAAGGCTTAGTAATTGTTTTGTGTGTATTTGTTATTAGTTAGTTAGTAGCTTCCCACTGCCCACCCACAAAAATGAATAGCTACGCTCCTATTGCAAAAGGAAGAGAGAATGTCGTTTCAGTGCTGTTGTTTACTACACGACGTCTCTCTCCGTGAATGTGGCTGCCTGTGCTTGGCTGGCTCCTTCAACTTTCGACTTTGATCTACTTTTGTTCAGCTATTACTCTACCCTGTCTCTGTATTATGATTTGAGTTGGTTTCCGAGCTTCACAAGGAGTTCCACGGAGAAAGGAAGAGTAGCTAATGCTCTCCGTGCATATAATACAAGAGATACCTATAAAAAGTAAATATATTAAGTATAAAGATACATCTAATAGGTGACCCAGCAATGGCAAATGGTATCCTGCCATGCCCTGCCATGCGACGCGATGCCAAATCCTGTCCTTGTCAATGTCACAAATCATATATGTAGCATTGTCAACAAATGTCACCCTCCATCTCACAACATTTCTACATTTTCCCTGCCTGCCCTTCCCTGCATACAAATACTACATCTCTACCTAAATATTATCATCATATCCACTACTCACTTCTACATATCTATTCGTGTATTTAAGTAATGGTCATTTTATTGGCATCAAAGTAGCCTAACAGAATGACCTACATTTGGTTCTTAGGAACCTTCCCGGTAATACTTAGTGAATATAAATATTATAATACATAAATACGTTACATATTTGTAGACTTGACTAAATGAATTGAAAATATTTTATTTATATCTTGCGTGCTTAACTAAATATTATACTGCATTGTAAAACGTTATGGATAATAATAATTCTTGGCTAAATAGTACAACTTGTGCCAACTTTATTTTCAAATGAGTAAGCAAAATTCAAATCGAAGGAAATAACAGAACCACTTTGCAATATGCAACATAATATACATACAACGAAAAAAAAATTGATGTGTATGGCATAAAATCAGGCATCGGGAATACTTTTTAATGAGACAAACTGATAGATGTTAGGCTTTCAAGATTATCTAAAATCCCTACAATCCCCCTATTTAGCCAATAGATAGTAGAGTACAATTACATTGAGTTTCCCAATTTCCAATCGTGCTGATATGTTGCCACGCCCCGTAGCCCGACTTGCAAGGCAACCCCGATTGCCGAGTGGCCAACTTTTCCCGATGCTTACATAAAATGCAAAGTTAATATGAAATACATTTTATACAACAAATTAAAAGAAAATTCATTGTAGAAGACTCCGCCCTCTATAAGACTTTTCAAAATTAAATAGTATATTCCAATAATAATATAGTAGAATAAATTGTTCATATACAATTAGGATTCCACGACAATTCGCCGCGGCGACTATTCGCCGCAAGACAATATTTTAATGTTACTTCAATTTCAAGCAAGTTAATTCTCATTAAAACATTTTTAAAATGTTTTAACTGTAACTTAAATTATAAAGGAGCTTATACAATCAAATTGCAGAGTACATGTACCTAATACATACATATACATAATATATGCATGAATATTCCCTAACCTGGCACTCCTGAATACAAACTTACGGAAATATTGAATATAACTATATTTATTATTAATTAATTGTCTTGCGGCGAATTGTCGCACGCGGCGAATTGTCGCGTCACCTACAATTAGGCTGGTGCCGTACATACAATAAGTGGACGTATCTTTTACTTAATTCAATGCGGTAATTATTATATAAGGGAAGGGTGTTTCATTACGTAAGTAGCTTCTGGCGACATTTGACTAATCTTTGAATATTCGTGATGTACCTACATATTTGCCAGGCGAGTGTTGTCTGTTGTACTCGTTCAAGTCAAGTCAAGTCAGATAATAAGTATGAAGGAATTTAAAAACTTATTTGGGGACAGGGAAGGAGGTAAGTAAAGGTAAACAAGGGAAGAGACAGTGAGGAGAAAGTGAGGAGAAAGTGAGATATATTTAATAAATCCCTAGTTTGCTAGTCGTCTGTGGTTTCTGCTCTGCTGCTTCTACTTTTGCTACCTGGCCAGCTTAGCCTAAGTATGCCTATGGCTATGAGAGATGTCAAAAACGTGGATAGAAGGGGGAAGACTGGGATATTATTGTTCCACGAGGAAAGATTGCTCTGCGGTGCAGTGTCATGTCACGACAGTCGACCTCCTACGCTCCCTCAGACTCAATCTGCTACGGGCTCCTTTCTCTTTAGCCCGACTTTCTCCGTCTTCTCTAAGTTCTCTATCTATTCATCCATCAAGGAGACACATCACCCTATATTAGTATTACCTGTATATCTACAGTGTGTCCCATTGTAAATCAACAGCTAAATCTACTTTATATTTAACTTGGATATTTAAGTATTGTTACATTTTTCATACACCTGCAATTTCAATGTTTTATTTAATATTAAAAAACGCATATCTTTCAGAGGTTTGATAATATTTGTGCCCCTTGGAAGAAGTTCTCTGACATTCACCTATTTGCAGCAGCGCTAATTACCAGTAAAATTAAAAAAATACCAATTAAAATTACCAATTAAATATCCAGAGTTACCATTTAATCATTTACAAGTATTTTTAATACACATAGACTCCATTTTCACACATTATTTAGCATCTGGTCGCATTTAGAAGTATTTATGGCCTAAATTACGTCAAGGTATGTATAATTCAGTGGCATAGAGTACAATTATTTATATTAACTGCTTATCAATGTTTCATGGGACTAAAGATTTGGTGTCGATTAGTGATGAAAAATGTGTGCTGTGTGCTAAAGTATTTATCCGTTCTTTTATAACTGGACCCACTGTAGCTTACGTAGTCTGGATGATAATGTGGATAAAGAGGAAGCTAATAGCCTCGGTTGACAGTCAGTCACAGAAATTAATTCAAGTCATTACTACAACATACGTGGTATAGGAAATATAGAGCAGAGGAGATTCTAAAGGTCTTAGGAGACTCTTGCGTAATCCTAAACTTATAATATTTGTCACCGTAAACTTTGCATTCGTTGCATTCCACACGCCCTTCATCTTCATCTCCATCAACCATAGTAGATATAAACCTTAGAGAACATAAATGCAAGGATATGTATATATTGTTCTCTCTTAATAAGGCCGAACCACAAAGCTCTGATTTTAAGGTTCACCTCACAATATTAACAAGACAGAAACGGCGCAAGAGAAATTATCACGTACTATACACTCCCTGTCTTGTCCCTCACTCAATCTCACTCACTAACTAACTACATATAATATATTTATTTAGTAGATCCTTCGGCGAACAGGGAACTTGGCAGACACAATGAGTAGGATTCATCTCATCTCTATATAGTTATATATGGAGTTCTAATTATTATCTACTGTCAACGCCTATATGTATATTAGTCTATTTCCCTTTAGCCCATAGAATTTGACCTAAACTCCTCCATACAAAATCCAAAGGAATGTAATAAAAGATAAGGAGCAATAGACTCCATTCGAAACACCACACATTGAGGTTGATTAATGTAAAACTAGAATAATTTAGCAGATTAAAATGGAATAAATATAATGTCCATGTGACACCTTTTAATTTCTTATTACTTGGAGAAAATAGGTACATTTATTATATATCCACTTTTATGTAATCTTTACAGTGCAATGCTTTGATAACTGGGTATATACTGATAGTATAAAGGGAGCAAAGATATCATAAACGAACTACGTAACTAAATAACAGTGTGGTAAGAAGAAAGAATGATTTTTTGTGGGTGAGTGACGGAGATAGAAATAATGAAGATGGGGAAAGTCGGACTCTGACTTTCTCTTTTTGGTATTTGGTGTGTAATATTAGTGATGAGTGTGCAATGTGAGTCTAATGAGATTTTGGCACTCTGTCATTGGAGACAGCCCTTATGCGTACTTACTCGTACATAGTATATAATATCTTATATGAACATGTTCAGAGAGACAGAGAGAGAGATAGCGGTTAAGAAGCGTATGAAAGAAGAGAAAGCGAGAGAGATCTGTAATGTAATGCAACGGGAGACTTACTCCCTCCCTCATCCTTACTCACTCACTCACGCATCATCAGAGATCATTTCACTTCCATCTCAAATCCCAGATCACTTGTCATAAGTTGTTCCACTCTTCCTCTCACTCCCTTTCTCTCACTTTCTCTCTAATGCTTTCTCCACACCGTTATGCTACTCCCTGTCACTGACTTCATCCAGCTTTCACAGCCCTGCATCCACTGCATTGTCATTGCATTGTCATGTCCATTGAATTCTCTCCATTTAGTCACTGACCACTCTCTTAAACTCTCACTGTGTACACAGACTACAGACATTTACAAAAATTCTTGACAGTGCCAAATAAAACTGGAAAAAATATTTCCCCTTCAATTCCCAAACTCTAAACAATTTCCCAATTCCTCTTTCCAATGTTGTTCTAAGGTGGCGTCATGTACATGTGATGCATGTTACACGGTGTCAATTCTGTGTCACTATGGTGTCTGTAAGAAGTTATATGAACACAGATGCATGTTCCTTCTAAATTTATCCATAATACTTAATCTTATCTACACGAGAAGAAAAATATCCAATGCGACAGCAATATAGCAATTTGTAGTCTGAATTAAATAAATGTGTTTACTTATTTAAATGTCTTTTGTTGAAGTAAAAGCTGTTTCCTATTTCGGCTATTTCTAAAATGTAAAGACAACGATAAATGTACTCAGCAAGAAATTTTACCTGTAATTGTTAATCTCTTAATTTCGCAGCAGTAGGTGATCCAATTTCAACAAATTTCCAATTTTTAATTGAATTATATTAAAATTTGCAGTCTGACCCGTTGCTAAATACATGACTTGCATAATGGAAGTTTGAATCTGCTGAAGCTGTAAATAACTTTCTGGTGATTCGTCCCTATTGTTGCACAAGGGACATAATATAAGCCTACTATTTGTAAATTAATAAAAGTTAGCGCTATTACTATACAGCTTCCGACTTTCTTGGCGCCACAAGAGTCCCGTATGGTAACACTGTCCTCAAGTCACGCCAATGTCAAGATGCTTTTGTAACTATCAAGTAATTATCATTTCTAATATGCATTGAATTATTATAATCAACATCTTTAGCCAAATCAGTCAGCCCTGTTGGAAGATTTAAAATCCGTTTCAGATTATAAATAATTTAAGGTGAACTGGAACTTGAATCTTTAAGTAAATACTAGATTGACGTAATTCTATAGCTCAGGCATTTCTTCCATAATTTTGCACGTTCTCTCGGCTTTTTTATTATCCTCCTCGTCATTCTGCCAAAAAATTGCGGTTGATATTTCTTAACTGACTATTTGCTACAAAGTGACTTACATTTTTTCAGTACATACTCTAGTTTAGCATACTTTCCCCTCCTCTCGTGTTGTAATCCAAAATAAATCCTGTAGTTAGTGTAGAATATTAGTATTCAATTCTGCGTCTCATAAGCCGGGATACTAAAAATGAGCAAGGAATCAAAAATTCCCTGGTGCTCCATTAAAGTAGAAAACAGACGCTTAGTTAATCTAGCTTGTAGCCATAATATTTTACGTGTAAGGATTCGGAATTAACCTCTCAATGTAAAAGACTGAATGAAATTTTCACTTTAAACTTTCACTCTTGGTATTTTTCTCAATTTCTCAATAGTAAAAGTATTGAAAGCAAACCAGGTTAGTTCAAGGTTTATACATACCTACGTAATGTCGCCTTAAAATGGATCTGTCGTTGGGTTGACTATCGGTAAACCTACTTCATAATTAAAGATATGCAATTCCAGTTATATACCCTAAATATGTACACACACCATGCACAACGTCTCGAAGGTCAAATACTTGAACTAACCTTGAAATGCATTTTAATTTTTAATGGCTTGCAATTCCTACACCTTTATAAATACATTTCAAAATCTTACATTTGATTTGACAAATAATAATTATTTACATTCTGGAAACCAAAAGAAAGGATTCGGTCAATTTTTTGCAGTGTAATTATGTGTAAATTAATTTTAACATTTAGGATGGTTCCATTACAAGAACCATTCCCATAACTTTTACAACAGTAAGTGTATTTGTGTAGAAGGTTCACCAATTGTATTGAATAGAAAAACAATACTAATAAGGAATATCTGATCTGTGACACTACTGGTTAGATAGATATGAGAACATAAATAGAAATACAGTAAAAGTTGACACTCAGATGGTATTTACTGTAAGGATGTTTGTAGCCTGTGACGTGAATGTAATGTATGTGCCTACTGCTAAGTACCTACATACCCATAATGTTTTATGTGAAAGTAGGTCCCATATCTAGTACACAGAAAGTACATCATCATGAAATTCTTTAGCCAAGAGGAGTAAGTAAGACTCGAACCACATATAGTAGTACTATAATATTATCTATTTTGGTGGGAGAAAGTGTAAAAGAGAAAGCATGTCCTATAGGGATGGGATGTGTGTGGATGGAAGGGGCTACAAATAATGAGGCGAGGACGCATCAAGAATCTCAACAGCGCTGATTACATTGAATGATTGTGTTGGGATTATGGGGAATGTTCCTGGAGCTGTAAACGTGACGAAATGGGCTCTCCGCATCAATCTACGTCTCCACTTGCCACTCTTCATTTCCCCACTTCCCCTCCTCTATCTCTTCATCTCTCTCTATACAGTACGGCGGCGGAAGTTCTACTTACACATGTACTTTGTATATAACACAGAATAGTACACAAGTAAGTACACACGTAGAATACGAGGAAGAAGTAATGCGAATGCCCCTCTGATAAATTGAAAGCCAAAGCCTCGAGGGATTCAGATTGAACCATCCTGCCCGCAATAACTAAATTAAATGGTGAGACTGGCTGCCCCAAAAGACTTCCCTCGCCAGCTCACCTCATCATCCTCATCCCCATCACCTTCCTCATCTTCATCATCATCCATCCATCCCAACAACACACACTACGCATACAAAATACTTTTTACCTTGCCACTTTTTGTCAATAATCTACACTCCTTCATAAAACATTCATAAACACTCTTAATGTTAAAAAACACTTCCCCAAATGAATTAAAATGTGAAACAAAAACATTATGCATCGTGAACTCTTTAATTAAATTACTTAATGGACTCCACTTACTGTATTTCCTTGTCATATTGTGATTTATGCTTTACACGATTCTGATTTTATTTTAGACCTACTGTACCTATTTATATGTAATGAATGTATGGACGTATTTCTACGATTAAATTTTGAAAAAAGAGTATTACCGATTCGTATGACTTGCGGTAAAGGGGAGACGCTGTCTAGGATCCAGCACAGGAGGAGAACGAGGCCCGTTTTCATTGTTGAGCAGAGGAAGACTGGAGGGGGACGGAGGCGACGACGTTGTTGGGTGCGTGGAGTTCAGTTGCACCAGCAAGGGAAATAGTCAACCTGACCGAGTCAGACTCATTCACATCTTTAGCTTAGCGCTCTCTTCGACACTTAAATTTCTGTCTGGGGAATAAATACACAACAATCCAAGGGATCTAAAAATAACGTTTCTTGTAAGTAAAAATAAATTAAAGACTCCGACACGTCACAGAGATGAAAAAGAAATGTTTTAATCTGCCGCTGTATGATGATGAGAAGAACAAAAGATTTTATCTCCAAATATTCCCTCTGCTCAGAGACATCATTAAATCCTATTAACCATCATAATTTGATCTACTTGTAATTTTTGATTTAATTGGGGACATACTTATGTATTTATTTAATCATAGAGGCTATAACATCTGTTGACAGGGGAACCTACATTTTGAAATAGGGCAAAACACGACAGGACACATTAAGTAATTGTTTAAGAGTTTCGGATGTTGTCCGATTTGATCTGTTCTTTAGTGATAAATCTCAGCGGGGTGAGTTGAGCGTTTTTCACAATCCGAAGCTATGCTATGTATGTACAATGTACAGTGCGGAGTAAAAGTCCACTTTCCTTCACTTTCACAAAACATTACTATTTCCCTTCAGTTTTCAATAAATAAAAACTGGGAATGGCACTGGACTGGTCTGGATATTACCGGAAGACATTCTGTCCCCAATACACTCGGACGCATTTGTACGCTCTTCCCGTCTCACTTCTTTTTTTTTCAATTTACACAATCAATCACACGTTCTATTTACTTTCACTTCCATCTCTGAAAATTTCTATGCTGATTGTCCACAATTAAATTCAATGTCAATTTCATTGTAAATTAACACTTAAATGTGTTAAATAAATAGTTGTCCTGTTTATTATACGAGGAGTAGTGAGGATTTATTTATTCATGATGTCCAGTTTTTTGTATCTTGTTAATATTATAAGAATTGACACTGTCTGGGATAGCGGAATGAATGATGATACACATTTTTGTGATACTAACCTATATAAGTAAGTAGTATTATGTATAGAAGGAGCAGGAGGATATTTGCATGGGCTGAGAGTGCGGGTCTGACTTGGTATTGGCGGTTGCCTTGCCGTGCGGCGACTGACTCTGACTTTCCCCGTCCACCGCCTTTTCCCACTCACTCTCCATGCTTTCCCTTCTAACTTTTAGCTTTCCATTCAAGTGGACTCCTGGAGAATGTGGAGTAGACGGAGAAGTCCTGTGTGTGCAAGTACGTAGTCACAGAACAGACAGACAGACAAGTACTACGTATTCCTCGACTGGATGACTGGACTCTTCTCCTTCGTTCGCTCGTCGCTGGAATTTTGGAACTGAATGAGTGAGCTACTGGATGGATGGAGTTGTATTGTACCATCTCTTTCTCTGCTTTCTCTTTATAATAAAATCCTTTCTCTCTTTCTCTCCATCCACTTCACTCAACGCAACGCACACACAGAACAGAGCAACAACTCCTTCACTTCCCTCTCAACTCCACTTCTCTTCCTTTTCCTCTTCTTACACTTAATACATACTACTACTCTACTTTACCAACTTACACTTCACTTACACATATCCTCTGTACAATAATTATAGCAAACTTACAATTTTCGTTGACTAATGCAAATATGTACTACATAGATGTGCACAAAAATAGTGAGCTTCGTTAATTGTGGAATCTAAAATTTGTATTCTTGTTTTCAATATCAGTAAAACTCGCGGTAAGTCTTCTTTGAAAAGTTGTCGACATTAAAACCTAAAATTAGTAAAATTAAAAACAAAGTGATAATAATTTGTAGGAAATAGTAGTGTCCGCAATTGCTTTGTAATTCCTTCCAATTTCAAAAAAAGACATTTATAGTTAAAAATTAAGTAGGTAATATAATGTATATAGGTAATATAACTTTAAATATAAATAAAGGTAGTAACTAAGTAATTTAAAAAATAGACATTCATAATTTCTTGAGCCATTCACATTTATTATTAGCACAAAATATTATATTGTAGGTACATTACACATCCGGAAAGTTTACATAGTTTTATAATACAATAATACACGATATATTTCTCCATTATATGGAGCAAGACTGCTGATTATTGGGGATGTGGAGTTTGGAAATGGAGGGGTAAGAGCTCAAACTCTAAAGATTCAATTTTAAGTTTCGTGCTGGTGAGATGGGATTTCATCAAAGTTTCATTGAACGGCCAATTTTTGTGTGATAGGAGTGGAGATTTTGGGATATCAATGGACTTAGTGATGATGGCACTAAGCCAGAATCAATGCCTCTCTTTTGGAGGTCTCTGCTGCCTCCGAGACTCGACCTTCTTCCGGCCGTCCGCTCCCTCCCTTTCTCCTCTGCTTTCTCCTCTGCTTTCTCCTCTGCTTTCTCTTTTGCTACTGCTTCTACTATCTTCTTGTACTGGAGAATCTTGCGTTCCTCGATGTCGGTGGGTGAGACGAGGCGACTTTTTTTGGCTCCCGCTTCCCATACATCCAAATCTCACAATCCCTCAAAGCTTCGTCATGTCAGACTCAATTCTAGCAGAGCTACCTTATGTGCATGACTTGGACCTCCTGTACATGCCCTCCCTTATATATTCAACATTTCGCCCTTCGGCTTAACCAGTCTAAGAAATAAAAATATCCAAGTAAATATAAATATATAAATAAATATATAAATAATTAGAACAAATTGTCTAATCAACAAATCTATTTGATGTAGGTGAAAGTGTCATAAGGACAGGTGAGTACAGGCAAGGGCCCAATGTTAAAACACCTTGATGGGTATGCTTTATCTTACTTTTTCCATACTAGAAAAATATTTATAAAGTATACATTAGTTTACTTGATTATATCTCCATTTAATCAAGTTAAATGCAATTGTCTCTTGGCGGATAAAAGTAGTTGGATAGAAAACTTACATATTTCTCAATAAACATTTTGTGGCCAATGAAATAGGAATGTAAATGCACTCTACTGGAAGGTAGGCATTATATTAAGCTTTGCCATGGAAAGTGCAATAATTACCCGTCATGTGTGTGTGTGCAAATATATTAAATAAATATGATGTGACAAGCTGTTGCTACACAAAATCTAAGCGAAGCAATCTAAAAATATACGCGTTGTCTGTGGTGTTTACTTGTGTTGACTGTAGATTGAGTGAACTGCACTCACGATCAGAGATCTCATTCTAAAATCCCCATCTTCTCTTTTCCACCGTCTTCATCCAATCTCTAGAACAGGATCATAAAACAATGTTGCATGAGAAGAGTTTACAGAAAAGCAGGGACGTACAAACTGCAAATCAAACCACGAAGAAACAAAAAACAATTTTTCTCGATATATATTTTCTGTTAGGACAGATACAAAAAGAACTTACTTTTAGAATACTTTTAGACTTTAGACTGCGTATAAGTAGAAGGATTATATTTGCATCTTTTTAGCTATACATACAATGATCAAGAATTTGTTAAGAAGAATGTTTTGTATTCCATGGTCATAGTCTACATATAAATACATAGTGGATACTGGAGAAGTTTAGCTTCTCAACTTACATTCCATTCCGTCCACCATCCTACAATCCACCAACGTAGCCACAAACTCATCAAATCCCTCACTCGGCAAGCGATAGAAGGAATCCCTCATCTCTCGTTTACCCTTCCATACGACAACAAACGCTCTGAATAGTATACACTACACACATCCCAGTAGAAAAGACTGGCAATTAATGTTAACGGTGTACGACTGAAACATTTACGGACTGTGTTTCGCTTTGTTTAGCTGAACACTGTCGCAGGGTGTAACAGATAACTGCTACGTATGGCTTACGAACTTGCTTATAAAATTGTAAGTACAGTGCAGTACCTGTACGTGAAGGGATAAGTAAATGCATGACACATAGACTTAAGATGACTTGGCTACTTCCAACCAAGTTCAGCTAAGCAAAGCGAAACAGTTACCCTCGCACAAATAGCAGACAATATTAACAAACTAGGTACTTGGTTTGATATTTCCAAAATATTGCTATAATATCAATCAAGAAATAACTCAGCAGATCAAGTAACATGAAATCGACATTTATACTTTTTGGAAAATCACAACCGCTGCGGAGGAGCAAAAACATTGTGTAAACAATTTTTGTATATGACGTTTTAAGGGTTCTATTACATTGCGTACTACGTTAAGTTGATATAAATAAAAAGTGAAATACGTAAGCAATGGATAATTTATGCATCTTTGTACTAGTAAATAGTAAATACTTACTACTTGCATATACGTAGACTACGTACGCAGCTCACTGCTTGGTAAAGCAAAAACACATGTTTGGTATCTCCTGTTCGTCATTGAAACAGTATACTCATGATTTCGTGTATCCCAATGCATACCACAACAGAACCCACCTCATCCACAATATGCACACATTCTTCTGAAATGAAACACAAGCTGCCAAAAGCTGTAAGATCTATATTATTTCCATTTCACGGCACGCACTCATTTTCGATTTGCGATCGTCTCCACAAGCTCCTTTGCCTCCTTATAATTATATTATTATTTACTTCACAACTTTAGACTTGAATTAGTTCTGGGTAAAGTTCCACTCTCCTTTAAACTTCCGCTGACTTTCTCCACTTTCTCCATTTTAACAATCGACTTGCTACTGAAGACTCCAATCCCTTGTCTGGATAGAAGACATAAGTACCATTGAATTCGCATGATGTGATGCGATACACAAAACTCGCGACTTAAAATAGTAGCACGGTTAATTGTTTCCTTTCCTGTTACTTGAGCAGCTAAATATTATAAGTACTGTGCATTATTACTTGGCAAAACAACTTTATACGAATGCTCTGTGTATCTATGTGTCGTCACTGCAATATTTAGTCAGCGGTTTCACTTTTTAGCCCGCCCCAGTGTCCAGACAAGCTTGTGTAATCTTAATGTCTGTCCGTAGGTTACAGCAGACACGGTAGATTTCGCTTACTCTTTATTACAGCATCGCTACGTAAACCCACTTTTTACGTGCTACTAATTCCCCATAGGGCGTTTATACCTGGTAGTTTTTCGCCATGAGAAGGAGGAATCCAGATGCATTTACAAATGAGAATCAATGTATGGGCAGGTCTGCAAATTATTTGAATCATTACCAAAAAATTTTTATTCTTTGTTTATACGATTTTACAAGGCATAATTTTATGGATATATAAGTAGGTAGGTAAGTAGATTTGTTCGTGTAATAATTGTGAATGATTTAACTAGTGATTACATTCTTACTTACTTATAGGCAATTGTTCAATTATATTATAGGTATGCTATAGGTAAATTATAATGATTATTGCAGAAATAGATCAAGTCAAGAATATATGATTGATTGACTTTACAGCTACGCGTAATAGTAGAACAAGTTGCATTAGTTCAATCAGGTATAGTACTATACTACACTGTAAGAATTATTAATGGGAAGACGAAGAGATTGGAATGCTAAAGTTAAATATTATAATGTCATTTATATTTTGCATTTTAAAAATGGCTTCGGCCATTTGGCCATAAATGGTTTTCAATGATTAACATTGTACACGATCATGATAAAAGTGGGTAAAGGTACGGAATATCAAGCAATTAAAACAGGGTAATCAATTAAAGATCAATAATTAGTTATTTAACAAATTATAAAATGACTAATTATTGGTCGTTTCTAACAAATTAATCATTAACATAGTTTTTCTTATAGTATTTCATCAACAGTTATGGGAAAGTAAGTTTTTTATGGTGCCATTAAATATAAACCCTTCTTTTCTGTTAATCTTTGTAACCGTAGTTTATTTCTTGTAGGCTGTGTGATCCCATTGGTAAGTAATTCATTAACTTTATCAAGAATTTGTTTAGTTCGTCCTCCTCCACATTCTCGAATCATGTTAATGCATTTGTCCAACACTAATTATCGTTTTTATATCGCAGTAATCATTTATATCACTTCCAACTTTTGTTTTTCAGCCAAGACTTGACAGTTTCTAACGGCGCTTTGCTTTTTAATCTTTTCAACTACAAGCTTTTCCTTCTACTCTAAAATAGCGTGGCGATTAATTGACAATAATTCATTAATAAATTTACCCTTGCCTAAGTACTTTCAATACTTTTTCATGCCGTCTACTGATGTCATGATAAGGCGTTTAGAAGAGCCGGAAGATGAAGAGGGGCAACAAGACGGAACAGAATGTCTTTTGTACTGATTCATCAGTCCTGTGTCCATTATGTTCGCAATAACACTGACCCGACTGCACTCCTTTCACTGCTTGGAGTTTTTTGGTTTAAAATGAATTGACATTATATTGTACATACAACACTCTTTGACTATGTAATAAAGTAGTAAATAGAGAAGAATTCCTGTTTCCAGTTGCAACGAACAAAACGCCCAGATATAACTAACTATCTATAACTAAGTGACTTGGATCTGTAAAATGTGAATAAAAATGTAATGGATGTTTGCAATTTTTTATTTGCTTTTTTCGATGGAACGGCTAAGTGAAAGTGAAGCTACTACTACAATATTATCTAAAGACTCTGGAACACCAGAACAGAGTTGTACAATTATATATTGGTATGTACATATACATACATACATTCCGTGCACATTTAATAGTAATAAATTATGATTAATACTTGATGGTTGGTTGGATGGTGTGACAGAACCGAGACCTCTTCAGACCCCGTAGTCATATCTAAATACATGCTTAACCTTCTACAATTACGCACTGTGTATAAATATGTATTGTTTGCGTCATGTACAATATAACTATGTTTTGATGTCAGGCTTTCACTCTACATATTTATATGGACTGCACATAAGTATGTACATGGAATTCTATTGGATATTAGAGTTGAGAGTGGAAGTATATGTAGTATATATGGTTAAAGTCAAAGTGAAAGTGAAGCCAAACAAGTTGTATGTCGAAGGATCAGCGGGAGAGATGAATAGGAGACAGAGTTCAGTTTCTGCTTGTCGACAGAATTTGATTGATCATCTTTCCTTGATCGTTGCATGTTGGTTGCTTTCATAGGGTTCTCTATACATTACATACATTACATTGGCTGTGAGTAAAATACAAATAGGTAATATACAAATCTAAAACCACAATTGTACAATTGTCCACAAACATTTCTGTATTAAATGCTTTCTCTGTCCCATAAGTATGTATAACACTGTTATTGATATGTGCACGTATTTATAACTTCATTGCCATTACCTACCCTGACATTATATTTCGTGGGCGAATTTCCTTGGGAAGTACCCAATAATCACGATGCAACTTCTGAAATTTTTACCACTAGATATCACAACTGCATACTTAATAGGGATATTTGACTCCCTTGGTCGTTTCTCGTCAGCAATCATATTTTCGAAAAATATGGAAAGACTTACGTTTGCTTATTTATTATGTATCGTCAGATACATTATCATTTCGTTATTACTGTCTGTCAGTGTGTGTTTGTCCAAAGTGGGTGGGTCAACTTCTTTAATTCAGTTTTCAGTATTCAAAAGAGGAAGTTAAAAGAATCGTGTCGGTGTTTTTGAGCCAAATCGGTCACAAACCCCTCCCCCCACGGATTTCAAGAAACGACCACTTTTTAAAAAATTTTAAAAATATAAACAAGTTTGGTATCGTTGAAAATTTGTTGTCGTAAGGAATCCAAATATCAATCTCAATTTACCCAATACATAGGGCACTGTGAGATTTTGTGGGAAATTAGTAACACATGTCTTCAATATGTCAATTAATACAATTTTTATCAACAAACCTGGTAGTTTAGTAGAAATATTTAATGTTTTTTTGATTACGGCGATGCATCCGTTTGATCGGTTTAACTGAGTAAAATATGGTTGGTGAGATTGATGCATTATTGAAGTTACAGCTTCTATTTTTATTATTTTTATTTATTTAATTTTTCCCTTTCACGCAGTGACTTGACAAAACAACTTTTGTGCACAATTGAGAATGGCTGATGCGAAAATGTTTGTAGAAATATTTCCTATCTCCGCCTTTAGCGTAACTTGTTGGCGTTGTTGGAGTATAAAGAATGGTGGTAAGGAAAAGTGGGTAACTGTGTACATCTATTTAAATGTGCAGGAGAGCCTTCACTCTTTCTCCAAGATCCATCCATCTATTGGTTCCGAACAATGCCTAAACGATTCTACTATACTTATTTGTACTGCAGACTTGAGACTTGGAGACTTACACAAGTCAAGGCAAACACGAAAAAGCATTTCGAAGACCTTTCTCATTCCTCCACTGCACTGGGGGCGAAGGTATTTTATTCCTTCCTCTTTTATGTATGCATTCCCTTTCAAACACTACTAATGTTAATTTTCCCCTCTTTAAGCATATTAAGTGCACCTGGCAAAAAAATGAAATTCCATCTTAACCACAGTTTATTTTCTGTAATTTGTTGTTCAGTAGGTTGATAGTTGCCAATTTATTTAAAGCAAATACATTGAGAAGGAATGCAGGAATTTGTGTGCAGATCTCCAAGTAGACATTGTAAGCTGCTTATCCTTTTCACCCGCAAATCTGGAATAGCCCGTTTACATTTCCAAAAGTATTAACCTACCCATATGTTTAAAAACCCCGTTTTTCATTTTCCTGCTATGAAAAATGTTTATCCTTTCTGCCTACAGATTTATTAAGCAAGCTAATCTGGTTTCCACTCACTTCTATACATGATGCTAGATATTATGATGTCCATGATTGCGACATAAACAAATTTCAAAGGACTACTTTAAGTAAGTACCTATCAGTCGATGTAGTAGTAGTACTTATAATACCAATTGGTTTAAACATGTCTATAACACAACTGTGGTTTTCAAATGGTGAGTGGTCAATGTAATTCACTATATAAGTATTCGCATCTCCATCCAAGGAATAGGAAACTGGATTACACCAGAAGTTTCAACAGTTAGGATTGTGACTTAGTCTTCATAGACCTATCTTTGTCCTGTTAATTTATATCTGTTAGATAGATAGTTCTCCTTTCTGTATTTATTATCATATCAGGGCGTCAGTTAGGTTTATATTATAGGCTCAACTATTCTTCTCTGGAAATGAGATTTGGAGGAGTTGACTCCACGATTGATCCCCGTGCGAATAAAGCATTATCAACCCTAACTCTTCCTCCTTTCCTCCCATAAAGGTTGTAGTATTTGTTACAATGCATCCGCATATCCCATCTAAATCGCTTACCATTCTCCCAAGTTATCGGGCCGAGGTGATGATTGATTATTTGTTTGGAAGTCAGAGTTTGCGTAATCGGGAAAGTATAATAATCCATTGCAAAACGGGTATAACCTTGTGGATGAACGATGAACTAGTAACTAATTAAGAACTAGCTAAACTCGTTTCAATTCATTAACGACCTGAAACCAGGGTGTAAAACCGGTACGCTGGAAATAGATTTTCCATAATATGCGGTAAATGCCGAATTAGAACAAAGAAATCCATATCGTGGCATATCGGGCATGCCGGAAAAGAATTTTGTCGGCCATATCCGGCATCGGGCATTTCCGGCACTGAAACTGACTCCCTAGCCATATGAGCCGTGTACCAAATCTGACCAGAACCAGCCCACTCTGTCAAAGGTCTGCCCATGTAGAGACGTAGGACAGATGGGCAGACTGCGGTTTCTCACTCCCTTAACAATTGTCATATTATGTTGAATTGGGCCGAGGACCACTGATACAAAATAAAATTTCCGTAGTCGAATAATACGTTTGACTACATGTGATAATGTTTTTATTTACCACTCACTCAACCCAACTATCAAAAAATGAACCGAATTTCCTTTGAAAATTCTTCATGAGTATAGAAATCATCGAAAAGTACACTGAAGTTGCGTTTAGAAAAAGAGCAAACGGCTGAAAGTCATAAAGTCAGTCACTCATCCTTCCTTTCTCTCCTCCTTGTTGTGTATTCTGAGAGTCATCCGTCGCCAGTCGAGGTTATACGGATAGCTAATGTTAAGTACCTGTTTACATTTTTATCCAGCTCTTATCCAGTAATATTATATAGCTTAGTGACTTAGTTCCTTCTTGCTCACTACATACACGTCCTTCTTCTTTGTACAGTGTATTGCACTGTATACACAATAACTATAATATTTAACACTGTCGAGCTGACTACCAAATAGATGACGCACGTCCTCCTCCTTTCTCTGACCACATCTCCACAGGAACCCTCCTCCGTCAAATCTTAGTTTTAATAAATATTAAGTAGCAAACAAATTAAATCTTGTAATAATTCAATGTAATAATTTGATGTGTGCCTTTAAAAATTAGCTTTTTTTTTGGGTTAAATATATCCATTGAGTAATTATTTGAATCTCTCGCAGTAGAATTGTATTTTTAAGTGTTTTACGAAATTACTGTGGCGTAGGAGTGTTATAGTGGGAGTGTAGATTTAAGGTAACAGTGCAGTGGTGGGTTGCTGACGGACTCTATGCTGGCCTGAATTGTGTATGTGCATATAAGTTTGCTATTTGCTATCAAGTAAGTGTGATATTTTCCATTCTGTCCTAATTCTGACATGACTTATTACTTTTATGCCAACCTGAGTGAACATCCTTCATTATTGATGATGTAACATTGTAACAAACCACAGAAGACCTCCATGTCACACATACTGCTACCTAAATCTCTTCTGTCATATCGTAGTCATGTAAGTATGTTTTGCGCAGTGGTGTATGTACTGACAGAGTAGATATGTACAGATTGAAATGTATACCCACCTACATACATAATAGAATACTCTTTTGGGATTATGTTCCTAAACAGGTGACTGAGATGCTTAGTGAGTCTTAATGGTCTATGATCCATGTCATGTTGGTTGCGACGAAACTGTAACACTTTATTCTCTCACACAGCACCAATTGATTCATATTACAAAATAATACAACAATCTTTGGCACCGTTTCTGCCTTATCCTTACTAAACAAATATTAATTGCATAATATTAGAAGCACAATACATCGTATTATTGGCCTGTTTATGTATATATGTAACTCTCTAAGTAAATAGTATTGTTCATGCCGTGTGATAAGCAGATGCACAGTGAGATTTTATTTAAAAAACAATACAAAGGCCAAGCTTTTCACTAAAGTAGTACTAAAGTCGTACTAAAGTAGTAGCACTAAAGCTTGACATACGCTGACATACAAAGGTTTACATAGGGATTTATTTTATTTTAGTATTTCTTTAATATATTTACTTAGTGGTGTCAGTTATGCGGAGTAGTAAGTACATACATTAAGACATACAGTCCCTGTGCACTTTTTCTGTCGTGAGGATTGTTCCCCTTGAGGAGAGTAAGTAGTAAAACACGTTGTGCATGGATGTCTGTTAAAGATCTTTGTGGAAAAGTGGATATAAATGTAAATAAATTCAACAAGGGATTTTACTTGCTAAGCTAAGTAAATGATTGTAACTACTTATACATGTACATAGTATATAGTATATAAATTGTAAGGAAGTAGCTGGTGACATTAAATATATTAAAAGAGGATATAATATCTATAAATAGTATATACTTGAAGGAGTTGAGTTGAGTTGACAGAGTATTTTAGGTGTAGGAGTCTATGAGGGAGTAAGTAAGTAAGCAAATAGGATTATGCTATATGAGTGAGATGAGGGAAGAAGAGTCAAAAGTTGTTCTGGATGAAAAAGTGAGGGCGCTTGGGAACATTTTGGTTCGTGTCACTTTGGTTTCGTATATAATTAATATAAATGGACGTTGATGTATTCATAATGTGAACAGGGAAGCGGGAGGAGGTCCCTCTAAGCCGGAAGTCGACTGTCGGAACAAACTTTCTCGTCAACGACAACGACAACGCCAACTCCTTCGACTGTCGCCTTTCATTTCGGATCTTTTAGCCAACCGCATCTCCTCCTCACTCTCCTCTCTCGAATACTAAACATGCATCAGGCGAGAAATAATTCCAATCCTCTATCTTCTCTATCCACTTTATATCTATTTATATATCCATGTACCTATAGTATAGTATGTATGTACTTTCTCTTATCTTCCACAAACTCAAACCCATCACATCACACAAATCTAATAAACATTAATCGATCGATCATCCCTTCAGAAATTGAAAACTTGAACTCCTCAACTCAAGATTCAGCCAGCCTACTAATATTCCCAGAACAAATCTCTAATTGTTTCCATTTTAACTAAAAGTGCAAATATCTTGGCAGAGCTTTCTCCTGTCTACGATTGGAAAATGCTAAATTAAGCCCCTCTTTGCATAATATTAATTATTTGCATGCAAATTAGTTGGAATTTAATTCCGAATTGGTTATTGTAACCTAGCTTTCCTAATTTTACCGAATATCACACTCCACTACAGCAAAGACTCATCTGTAGTAACCAAAACTATTTTTGTGTAAACCGTAAGTTCTAAGTGACGCAGTTGAGATTTGATCACCTTATAAAAAATGGTTGTACGCAACTAATTTGATATTTTCATAGTTGCAGAAGGTATAATTTATACAATAACAACGAACGGGCCACAGAAAAGTTATAAAACAGTAGACAGAAGCATAAACTTAACTATAATATGTTTTGTAAATATCAGGATTCAGGATACTTGTCCCAAGATTGAAAATACTTTTTATATTGGTGTTCTAAGTAAGCACAGAAAAACGAGAATTGGATAACAAGGGAAATTTGCAGTTGCTCAAGCCTTCTCTGGGAGAAAGTTAAAAGTGAAAGTTCGTTGTTGTCTCCGTGAGTGGAAAGAGGGAGTGTTTGGTGTTCAAATTCTAGTGTTGCTTGGGCTGAGAAAATAAACTACTTTTCGTACTACATTTCTACTAAGTATTTCTACAACATGGGAAATGAGAAATCCGTTTAGGTTAGGTTATGTCAATCTCAAATTACACTCTCAAACCCACAATTCCTTCTGTAAGCTATATGATAATATATTTACTTATAGAGTCCCATAGTACTACTATACATGCCTATTTATTTTTAGCAAGAGATTCTTCACGAGCAAAGAATAGAATTGTTAGAATTGTAATGCAAGAAAATAAAGTAATTTTTAGGGGAACAGCAAAAATACTAATTGTTTATTAATTCTATACAAAAATTGCTTAAAAGATGAATTGCTTAATATCACTTCCTCATTTTAAAGTCTGAATGGAGAGAGCAACAAGTAGTTTTGTATAAGATTTCCAATTTGAGATTAATTTGCTGTGAACAAATCAATGAAATATCTTAGCGACCAGACACTTTATCTATGTGCCATCGGGAGTACGGTCTTGGATCCATTTTTATAACATAGCGAGCGTTCTGGTTGAAGTTACAATTAGCAGTAACTCAAAGTATGCATGCCTAATACTACTTACTTAAATGTATAATCAATATATTTATGCCCATGCTTCACAAGAGTGGCAAATGGGAACGCTTGGTAAACATTTAATTAATAAAAGTATTTTACAACAATCTGAAGATATATTAAGATTTTTTTATGCTAGAATAAATAGGTATGCATGTGTATGAATAATCTCACAAGATAAAGGAGATTGATTTGACAAAATAATCGTCCCACGTCTATATACCCACAAAAGGGACAAATATTTCTTCAAATTACAATTATTGCAATTATTGTGCTTGTTATATTTGTAATTGTATATATTTTTCTCTTGTATTGCATTTTATGTATATCTCCATGTGTGTTGCTGGACGGATTTATGTTATACGGTGATGAATGCTGAGTAAGTAAGTGAGTGCATGAACTTGAGCTCTTTGGATTTGGAATGTGAATGCAAACATGCATAAGGAAGCTAGTACGTGGAGAGTGGAGGTGAGGTGAGGATAAAATGTATATGGATACATACATGTGCATACATGTGCATACATGTGCATACATGTGTATGCAGCACACTCAGTCAGATGTGTTTTTTGATATACTTTCTCTCACTTACTCACATGAGACTGTGAGAATCAAGAGAGAGAGAGTTTATTTGCCGTGCCATGTCACGCTCATACTCACGCTCGCCTCGTTGTTGTTGCGCTTGCCAACTAAAGAGGCAGGCACGGAGTGGCACGACATGACGAAGGCCAACATCTAAATACATCAACGTACGTATTTATGTATCGCATCTCTCTCTCCTACTTTCTTTCACTTATTTACACGGCCTAACTAAATTCACATTATGAGCAGGTGAAAGCAATAATAATCTCACAACTGCAAACCTCCTCCAGTTGCCACACACATTTTGAATCGTCTGCTGCATCTCTAATAATCTCACCTCACCCGTCTAAAAATTAGTGCATCAAAATACCACATCTGCATCTGCGAATAATACTTTTACTCATTTACACAAAATTAATGCACATTTTGTGCAAATTTAGCTACATATTATTGTAAGCCATGGAAGATACATTTTCAACAGAAGAAATCTTTCCCCCAGTTTCTGCATAAATACCAGTGTTGGTTAATACATAAAAAACTCACCCATTTTGGAATATTTACAAACTGTCTCCTCATTACTGAGTACTAAGTTGCCTGATGAGTATACGTGGTTATCTTTGAGACACTATTGTTAGGTATGAATTAAAAAATTAAACTTTAAATACGGACCACGAAAATTGATTGATTTCTCTCACAGCGCTCCATTTTACTACAAACGAGCAAAGGTATGTAATTCCATATTGCACTTGCTTTTCTTAGTACATATAATGGTTTGCCTAAGTACTAGAAATACTCATTAGAGTAAAGAGTACGTATAAGGTATATTTATGCATATCGTTGCTAATATGTCGAAAAAGGCCAAAATGCTTTTCTTTACAGAATGATAAAATCCGAAAATACATTTTTCTTTATGCAAAAATGCCAAAATAAATAATTTAGTAACTATAGAGTTGACGCTCCTACTAATCTATATGTTCAAAATGTATTTGCTTTGGCCTATCCTCAGGGCATATAGTAAACGTGTTTTCGTGTTTTATCCTTTTTCAATATACAGGCGACGATATTATGGAGTTTTTATCTCTGGCAAAATTGGTTTGAATCTACTAGCTATTATTTAATTGCCAATTTTCAGATTTTGGTGAAACTTGAAAAGCGAATTGTAGCCATGGTTGGGGATAGGGAGATATCGGAGCCTAGGCCCTCCATGTTCAAGGCAATGTCTTCCACCTCCACTGTCTACTATACATACTCAAGCCCTCCAAGAGCTGTCCATGGACGTCCAAAAAGATATCGTAACAACATTGTCAGGCAAGCTACACATTTTGTTAAATCAATTTCCATCTCCCCTTTTCCGATTATGTATATTATATATGCGTATATTATATATGCGTATATTATATATGCGTTTATTATATATGCGTATATTATATATGCGTATACTATATATGCGTATATTATATATGCGTATATTATATGTGATATCTTAGCAGGTGTTGTTGGTATGGCAGTTACTTTACGCAGTAGAAATTAATGTTTACACTAAAGAATCATAAACTATCATTTGTCAACATTGACTACATAATGTACATAATGCAGTCCTATTTTGAATATGTCGAAAGGGTAAAGAAAAATTACATTGTAAAAAGTAAAACACACGTAGTAATTTATCGTGCCTAAAATATTAATACTATAATATAATAATATTCACAGCTAAGTAAAAACGTTTTTATTGTTTTTTGTTGTAGTTTTACATTTCAGTTTCACTTAAAGAATATCTAGCATTTCGGATAGAATTAAATCTGATACAAGAGTTTTCTCGTGTGGGTACTACTAGTTAGTGGTCTATGCAAAGTGTCACAGTGTACGTTTTTTTCTAAATTAGGGATAAGTAAAATTATTTTTGTCATAACTTCTTAAAAATAGCTGCACACATTTTAATAATAAATATAGCTGAAACTCCATTAAACATAGTGTTACTTACTTATACACGCTTATTACAAATAAATTATGACAGCTCTGAACTACTGATGTAGCAACAATAGGAATTGAATGTATTTCATTGAGGTATACATGTATCCCAGAGAGAATAAAAAATTCAGCTAGAAATTACACTATATATTATAATAAATGTTTTAAGTAATAAATTCTTTCTCATAAGCCATGAACCCAAAGGTCAAAATGGCAGTAACCTTGATTTCTATACAAAAGTATCCTGTTATTTAACTCATGCATTTTTATATCGCCTTTTCAAATCAGTTAGATGCTATGTAGTATTACAAGTACACGTAAGCACTCTTATGTGAGTGATTGTATTTTGAGCGTTGTGGGATTTAAATAATGCAGTTAGTTGTGTATATGTATGTATGCGATAAATGTGATTACAGCAGAGACCTGAACATATACTATACAAACATGTACGTAGTCCAACAGTACCTCTCTACTCTTACTTTGGTTTAAGAAACTCATCAAGTCAAATGTCGCACAACTTAAGTAAGATTTATCTTGGATCTCTAAATTTACTTGGGCCTGCCCATTTAGAAATATATTTGTTATGGGTCCTAGCACAAAATACACGCGAACCTTATGGGATAAATTCATACTGTAACTATAGGTAAAATATGTAAATGGCTCAATTTGCAAATTCTTAACCTTCGGCAGTAGTTAGCTTTGGATGTATTTATTGTTGGCCCATTCCTAAGGATTTTGCTATTACATTATCCTTCGGTATATCCTCAGTCAGCCAGGAAACGTGTCTTTCCTTGATTGGCCATCTCCCTGTCCGTAAATAAATATTTGTGTGTACTTACGTAGACGTTAGGCTATGTGGCATGCAATATATACTATAAGTATTTGTATGCATACAAATGCACATAAGTATATAAAGTATAATGTGTATTGAGTGAGCAACTCTGCATTCCGACTCAATCATTCTGCCTAATCACTAATAACATTATCGCACAATGGTCCATTAATCCTTTTTTATGTACTCTGCCGTTTAAAGGTTGAATGAATGGTATAAATCACGTCCGTCCGTTGTCCTTCCAAAGACTTAACCTTTCCTGGCATGACATGGCATGTGTTGGCAAAAAGTTAAATGAATACATATAGGACTTCTCCATTCTTCTTTGGTTACGTAGATAAATACCTCCACCATATTGCTGTACAGAAAAAAATGCAATTTCTCAATGCCACAAAGTGAACTCAATAGAATTTATAGAATACAATGCGATACAGTGCCTACCGAGCGACGATAAACTCTTTAGAAAAAGAATTCTTGATAAATACCAAAATTCAATATACAGATAGAATGGAGTTCAAAAGCAATTTCTCATTTGCAAAAGTAGAAGTGACAATTAGAAGAAGTAAAAGTAGAAACCCCAGCCCAACCGTCACTCAACTAAACCAAACACCTGTTTCCTTATTTAATTACGTGAATTAGGACATAGAAAAATGCAAAAAGAATAGTAGAAGCTATTATAACATAACTGTGACCAAAATACTAAAAAAGTGCAAACTGTGCAAAGTTCGTAGTTAAATTTTACTTAATTGCTATTCTTGTCTAGATGGGCAGGTATTTATCGTTAGCTATAGTGCTAAATATTTTGGACTAGGTATAGCTATTGTTAGATTCAAAATCAATTTTTTAACCATTACTTCTGTACTGCATGCAAGGTAATTGGATTCTCTGTGAATGGCTACCACAAAAGAATTTTTAAGGACATACATAGTTTGCTAATTTATTTATCGCGTGCCAAATTAATCCTCTACTCCAGACCAGTCGCAGTCCACAGGATTCTGTCCAGCCATGCAGCCACCGAAATGCTTCCGTCTGTTGTTGTATGTAAAGTACAATGTAAGAATTTAGAAATATATGTACAATGTCATTGCCACTGCTAAGCCACAAGCACAGTAAATAAATTTACACTACAAACAATACACATAATGTAAAAGGATTTAGGTAGGCTGAAGTGAAGGCCTATAGATATGGGTATGTAGATATGTAGGCGTCTTTCCACTTTATATTGTACGATGCAATTTCTGACAGCCGTGGCGAGGAAAGTAAATATCTAATAAGTAGACACAATAGTGCACATTTCCTTTTCCATTGTATTTGTATGTACGACCAACAACGGTGGCTATAGAGCCTAAACGCAATCCCGCTTCAGATACGTTTTTACTGCTTTCCCCTTAAATGCGAGGAAATTAATAGCCATAGCAATGCATGCACTTCTGCAGTTTGTATTTAGAGCAGCTATTTTGACAACACGATACACTGCACACAGATTTGCAATTCTTTGATACCCTTTTAGCATTAGCATTGAAAAACATTGAAAAACGATGATGCACCAAATCAGAACGTTGGGACACCAAATATAATAATAAGTAATCATTTGTGTGGAGTTAACTTTTGAGAAAGGGGAATGAGCCCTTTGGGTCTTGACATAATTAAAGTTCTAATAATTAAGTATACACGGATGCTAATAACCATAAATGCGCACCTAACGACCTTAGACGAAGTTGTTATGTGTCGTAAGTTGTTTTATGAGAAGGAATGCAGAATTTAAGATTGCATTTATGGTATCGGGTTTCTTATGGGACATAGAGATATACGTAATATACCGTATTCGACGAATTGTTTCCTCTGGGGAATTGTTGTTTCAAACGTACCTTTCTTCATAAAAACTAGACTTAATATGGGGATTTGCAGTTGAAACTGCAAAGTTTGTATTGCAATTAATACAAATTTTAATTCCAAACTGAGTTTTTTACTTGCATTCAAAATAGAACATTTTTGAGTGGGTTTCACTACTCGTAATTTATATTTTGCAGCATCCGACATATCTTAGGGGAGGTTATATTTCTCTGCTTCTGACATTGCAAAGGAGCTAACTAGCAGCAACTCATACACACATATATTCTTTCTGACATTTCTTGTCTTAATTGTATATCTTCGTAGTATTACAGATATACATTAGTACTTGTGTCAAAGAAATACCTACATACAAACAAGAAACTGCGTGTGGAATTACGGCATCCATGGGGTTTCAAGTGTTTCAAGTGTTTCAAGTGCCAAAAATCCTCAAAAAACCCACAATATCGCTCCAGTTGGGAATTAGTGCGACACGGGGAAATAACTCGTTGAATACGGTACTATATATAAATCTTAAGCTGCAATAGAAAATATAACAGACTGTGTGTGTATGTAATGTATGCAGTATTGTGGAGTGAATATTGAACATGCAGAATTATTTACAGGGAGTCTCGCATACTACGATAAATACATACCTAGGTAATTTAACGTGCACATATTTATTTGCATCCCAGTTGGTATTACATTTATTAAAACATACAAAAAATTATATTATTTATTGCAATGGGCTAAAACATGTAATTTCTCATGCAAATAAAATATTACTATATATATATGTATTACTATATAAGTATACGTATATTACTATTTGTATCTAAATGGGAAATTGTAGCGGCAAGGAACTTGTGAAGTTCGTGTGTCCACTTTTTGTGTTGTGTCGCTGTCGTTGTCGTCACTCGTCCGTAGTGAGTTGGCTGGACTTGAATGTGTGTGTCCATAGTAGAGGAATGACGCCAAAT
Source organism: Tomocerus mixtus (assembly GCA_034694165.1). Classification (NCBI taxonomy): domain Eukaryota; kingdom Metazoa; phylum Arthropoda; class Collembola; order Entomobryomorpha; family Tomoceridae; genus Tomocerus; species Tomocerus mixtus. The sequence continues at coordinate 55,909 of JAQFYC010000024.1, read as the reverse complement.
ATTTATATAGACTATATAGGTAGCATAGTAGTATATAAATGTATATATTTAACTAATCAATGCAAAGCTACAACATTAATGGAGGTATAGTTTTCTCTAAATGTCGTTTCCTTCCCTTCCGTTGCGCCTCATGTTTCCAATGCAATGCACCGGGCAAGAGAGAAATAAGAGTCCATGTCTTTCCCATGTGAGTTAATCCAATCGAACTAATCGATTTCGCCAACACGAAACTCCTTCCCTCACTTGACAATCGGCTGATTGCCATTTGGATTGTGAATTGCCAACAAATAGCCCCCCTGCCCTCTCTCCCACTCTATTCTGCATTTATTTAACTTTTATATTATTATAATCATTCATAAATACTACCAAAACTAATTTTAATCTTCCTGTCGTATCTCTACTATTAAAAGTAAATATAATACCTGCCTATCATAAATAGGATACATGTGTATGCAGCATTATTTAAATGTATTAATGACATGGCAGATAAGTGCATATTACTATGAATAGATAAGAAACTTAAAAGTCGTCCATCTTCCATTACACAGTTATTGACTTTCATAATTCATCAAACCTCTCTTTTACTTTCTTTTACAATTAATACAACAGTTTCTAGAAATATTTAGTTTTAATGCTTTTTTAGATTAACTTTCATTTGCAGACAGGAAATAAGATCTCTATTGTTAGAAACGAAAAGCTTTTGTAAATTACCATATTTCACTAGTCTAATCATTTTTGCATTTGTATTTGCATGTTGCATTTAAGAGAAATATATATGGCTAGTTGTACATGTAGATACATGTGCATAGATTTTGTTATTTGGTTTTGTGTTCGGAAACTAAATTAGATTTGTTTGTAGTTAGTAATTGTGAGTCATTTGTCATCGTTAGCTGGCAGACTGTCAGTTCATTCAAGATTGAGCATAGAATTCAGCATTCACACGCTGAGCGGTTTTGAATGGGTGCCCTTAGAACTAGGACAAAGGAAGGTGACGCGCTGTAAAATGTGAACTAAAACTCTTCACGGAGTACATAGGCACTCAATTATTAGTTACATGTTACATGTTACATGTACAGTGTACTATTTTTGCTATTAGAGAGGACATCTCGACAATAATTCCTTTCCTAGTCAAATTTTTCTATGTAAATGTGAAAGTGCAGAGTTTAATTATTATCGATTCTGAAATGAACCTTGAGAAGAAATTCTTGCCATTTGAGATGTGGTTTTAGACAAGGAAGCAAGAACCAGCCGGTAGTTGTAAATAGTTGTAGTGTTGTAGACGTCGACTCTGCGGATATACAGTTTTATTTAGAAGAGGAGTGCAGGCAGAAAGAGGAAGGAGCCTAGTCCAGTCCAATCCAGTTTGGTGCATTAATATTATTGGGAGTGACAGTGAGCTTTCAATTTCAAGTGGAAAATTACATTATGTTAAAAATAAAAAGCATTTAGCCATTTAGGATAGACGTACATCGTTTGGTTAGCCATTCTTTTCTATAGAGGAGGATAGCAAAAGAAAAAGTCAACGCAACGGGGCAGCCACCACTGCTATTGTATCCATTTATTTAAGTAACAGTTCAATATCCACACAAAAAGCAAAAGCTTCCAACTTTCTAGTTAAGTTAAGTGAGTAGTTAGCAACGCAAGTACAGTGCACTCTGTTTAATATTTATGTAGTAGTATTCCTCTTTAAAGGAATATTCCTACAAGGAACGGTGCATAGGATTGAAAACAGAAAACGTATATCAAAACTAGTAATTGAATACAAAATCTGTTATTACAATAGATTTTTTTATTTTTCACAGAATCTGAATTTACGGCCTGGTACGTTTTTCCTGAGATTGCTAATATTGTAGTGTCTACATATAAGAAAGTAGAGGATATAAGGAAATTCTATATTTAGCAAAATATTAGGAAGTTGTCTAAAAATTCCTTTTATACAGAAGTAACTGTAATTAGGAGTAGCAACTATATTGATAGATTTAATATAGGCAAGTGGTAGAAGTATAATTTAATGGTGCTTTCTCCGTTAGAATGTGAAAGCAATGAAGAGGATATTCGTTTTCCGTTGGCATTTATCGTTTCCCCGTCGATCGTGTAACTTTGCTGTGCCTGTAGAAGTCCGCTGAACATCATTAGCCGAACGAGAGTCATTCACTCTTTACTTTATAGCTTTATAAGCTTTATAGTTCTGGGTTCTGACAGAAAGCGGATCGATTACATCGCAATGCAATGACCAAAACCAAACTGAAATATTCCAATCGACTGTTCGGACTTTTTCTGTCCTCCTCCTCTCTATCCGTGTCCTTTCTCTATCCTCTCTTTCCTCTTTCCCTCTCTTTGTCTTGTCAAAAAACACCGGCTCCCTCATAAACTGAACAGACAGGGAGAAAGGAACAACTAACTCAAACTAACTTGTTTCTCTAGTTAGTCTAATAAAGGGGCTATTCTACTCACTTAACCATAAATGCGTACATTTAGTTTAGTTTAGTCAAGAGAAAGTTTGCACAAAACTTTGAGTCTGTTTTAATTCAGTGAACTGGCTGCATGGAAATTAGCTGCAGCAAGACTTTCTCTCCGCTTCCTAAATTCTACAACTCACTTTCTCAACTTATAATATATATATATCTGTATATATATAAATAACGAGAAGGACAGAAAGTTTCTTTCCAACAGCTCAGCTAACTCACTTCCATCGTCAATTCCACAAAAATAGTATTTCTACGTATTGTGCACGTCTGTCGAAGGAGACATCATTATCATTGTCCAGACAGACAAATGACTGTGTACTCAGTGACGATAATTTAATTAAGACTTTCTACCTAATTATTTTGGAATTTGAACTCCACTCAGGAATTTTTAGGAATATTCAAATAAAATTAAGGAAAAGGATGAAGTTTTAAGTGGAATTAACTGCGTAATGGGAATATACATAAAGAGGAAAGACAAAAAAGGATTTAATTGTACTGAGAGTGTGTGTTAAGTGTTCCTGGCTCGGAAAAATGTGTGTTACCTTTTCTGTCTTCTTGTATTGACGGATTATTGTGCTGGAAGTTGAGCTGAAATCTGTGTTAGGAGTTAAAGAGGAGGTGGAGGAGATAAAGAGGAGGTGGAGGAGACACAGCGGAGAAGGAGTGTGCGTTGATGAGCGTGAACAGAGCAAGGGTCCACAACGGATTTGTGTCTGGCGTTCTAGTGGCCGGCGGGTGCGGGACTCAGATGGCAATTCCCGCCACGAACGCCGTCCTCAGTCACTCCTCCAACCGGTTTGAGTGCGAACGCCCGCCCTTCATCACCACCGTTACCCGGGGTCGCTTCCTACCCTCAAAATTCGACCTCATGGTCGAAAGGAGCATCTTCACATTCTCCAGCCGACCCAGACCCGTGGGCCTCGTACCCCCGAGGCACCAATGCTCCCTTGGCACACGCCACAACAACAATAACAATACAATCGACTACTCCAGCAGCAAATCCCACCACAATATCCAGTACACTTTTTTTATTTATTTATTTACTATTCTTTCATTTGTATTTATGTAGAAGAGCATATTTATATTAAGTTTATTTTATATTTAATAATTGTGTAATAATACATATGATTTCCAAATACTATTTACCTTCATGTTTATCGTAATTGGATAAATGACGAACGATGTGCTAACCATCGTCGGTCGTCTACCTTCTGCTTAATGCAAATAGTAGATACCTACTTAGGTATGTATCAGTATGTAAGGATGTATTATGTACAGTTGTAGAGGGCTACGGTTCTACGTACGGGAAAAACATGGTCACAGTTATTTATTAGTTATTTAAGTTCTCTGTCTGCCAATGTGAGCATGTGAGTCCAACGGAGTACCAATAAACCAATATTAGTGTAGGTTCTCATTTTTACCGTGAATTTTGTTATTGATTGATCAGAAAGAATCGCTTTCTAAAGCCTGTCTATGCATAATATAGTAGAATATTACGTATGTCTATGCACGTAGGTGGGTGGATTCTATATCAAGTATGCGTTATATACATAAATGCATAGTGGAAGTGCTAAAGCTTTCTTAATACTACATTTATGATCCACATTACTATTTAACTTAAGAGTAACTCTGTGAACAGATATTTTGGTTGAAGTAAGGCATGTGTGGCGCTCCAATCAAAAGTGGCGAATCAGTTGGCGGGTATTTTGAAAAACCTAACCTAAATATGAGGAACAATAGTAAAAGTGGCAGTAAATTCAGAAAGTGCAACATATGCCTTACTTGAACCAAATTTTCCAAATTCAAAAGAAAAAGTATAAGAAATCAAATGGTTTCAAATGACATACTAATAGGCATGTAGTATAGGTGCCATGTTTCATCACCCTAACTCAATGCATTTAAGTTATCGTGCGGACGGACGGACGGGTAGACGTTGTTATAACATCAGCCAGCCTTGCATACTCGGACGGGCTAAAATATCGGTTCAAGTAAGGCATATGTTGCACTTTCTGAATTTACTGCCACTTTTACTATTGTTCCTCATATTTAGGTTAGGTTTTTCAAAATACCCGCCAACTGATTCGCCACTTTTGATTGGAGCGCCACACATGCCTTACTTCAACCGACGATTTAAAACTTGCTCCTTTACTTGACTGAAAAATTCGCAATAAAATCAAGCGTAATAAAAGATTCGGTTTGTACTGATACATAAATGAACAAAGCGTAAAGTACGAAATATATTTCGCTGCTCCTACCTACTAATGTGCAATTAAATACCAATGAGGTTCCTCTTACATTTGATGTCAATATGGAACAGCCACAAACATTTTGCAAAACTCCGGACTCGGGCGGGCTATATGGTGGTACTCGAAAGTTTTTATTCCATTGTCCTTCACTGACCGTGTTACGGGTGGGTGTGTTTTGGTGTTTATAATACAGAGAATTATATTTAAGCCCATGACGTAACTATTTGAAGTAGCAGTGAATAAAGAATGAGTGCCAAATATAAAGGGTGGTATGATAATATCGGCAATCGAAATTTAATGAGTTGATTATAATTAGAGAGTAAGATATATTATAGCTAATGTTGGCTCTTGAAATAGAAATAAGTACAATGCCAGCCTCAACGTTATGTTTCACAAGGATTTCGACTATCAAAATAAGAGATAACGCATATGAAATTTATATGAGCAGCCTTTTATTAGATTTAAACAGCTAATGAAAAGTGGAAAATAGAATATATTTATACTATTTATTTATTATTCATCTAATTATCTCAAACGTTTGACATAATGAATGCACAAATATAGGTCAAATATAAATACACACGTGTTAGGTTTTTTTCATATTACTATTTTAAATTACTGCTCATACGCAATTAGTAACATTAACTATACAATTATTAGTCTCAAATATATCACATTTATTTAAAATGTCAATAATTCTGTCCTGAACTGTTATATTAATCTATATGTGATGCTTATGAATTATTAGAATAATTAAATTACAAACGTATATGTGTACCTGTATGATTGTTTGAATTAACATTAATAACGTTTGTTTGACCAACAGGCCGAGAGGAGTTCACGACTATTTCAACGTTATGTGGGATCCTCACGTGCACAGAGGGACAACGTCGACTACAACTAGAACTTACCAGGAAAATGTAAGTATAGTTACTTTTGGCCAATTATTTTTTGATTTATATCTGTAGTCTGTACAGCCTAGAATGTGTCAAAAATCTCTTTTCCCATTTGGTGGGAATTGCGTATTACTTCCAGATATGCTGGACAAAACTGTAGCCCCGTTAAAAATTTGGTATTTCTAAGTTTGATCACATTTGATGGAAAATTAGAAATGCGATGGGGAAATCTCTGAAAAGTTTAAAAACTGGGGACTTTATATGTAATGAAATGCAATGTAATGATTTTATTCTGTCACAACTTTGCACTGGGCATCACTGGTTTCCAACAAAGGACAAAAGTTATAAGTTTTTGGATATCTAATGTTGCTCTCCTAAAGTTTTACCAATCTGAGAAATTTGGCCCCCCAATTGTCTACAAATGTGTATTGCTCACTTTCTCTAAATTGCTTTCACTGTGTTGCTCACTTTCTCAGAACAAGCGTTTGATTGGACTTTATATTATAAAAACGAGTAACTACTCTTTCTGTTGAATTTGCCTAGGAGTCTGGTGACGTGACGGAGACCTTTAGTTCTGAAAGTGGGAAGCCGCCAAGGAAGCGCCGAAGTCACCCGCGAACACTTGGAAAAAGGCAACTGAATGGAACTGGGAACAGTTACAAAGTAGCCAGTCGTTTGACGCCGCCGCCCATCCCCGGCCGGCGTCACCACCCCATCCAGACAGAACAGATCCTGGAGGAACTGCAACAGGAGGAGGACGTGGAGGAGACGGACGCCGTGGTGCAGACGGAGCCTCACTATGACGCCCCCTTCCCCTCCCCCACTTCCGTCTCTTCCAGTTTCGGGGTCGATGCTGCCACCCAAGTCAACCCGGAGGAGCTCTTCGACTTTGAGGAGGAAATACAACCCGTTCTCAAGACACTAGTAGCCAAGATTTTAGAACAGGTGGGCCCATATTCATATTTACCTAAACTCCAATCAACCTATTGACCCTGGAATATGTCAATTAATAATTAAATTTAATAAATAAATATAATTAAGTGACAAATTAATTGCTATTGGTGGTTACGACAGTTTTCTTGATATTTGATTGCTGCTGAAATAAAACTAAATAAATTATGTTAAATGTCCAGTGTCTTCTGGAAACTATGGAGGAGGAGGAGCTTGTAGCCTTGAGAGAGCAACAGAACCGCTTCCACCAAACCCGCCAACGAGAGCAGAGAGAGTTGAGACTCCTTCACGAGCAACAGCAGCGCATTCTCGCTGAAAAGGTGCAAATACACATCATAAATGAATTCTTAAAATGTTCACTTTATTCAAAATAACAGTCGTTAAAAACCTATTACTCTAAAGAGTAATTAAAACTATTAATTAATGTTTCATGATATAGGATTGCTGTTTGTGGTGAATAAAGTCTTTTTTTACTTCTGTGTTGAATAGGAACGATTTCGAAAGCACATGGAGGCTGAGCAGAGACGTAAATTGGGAGATAACGACGGGGATGTGGATGGACAAGAGGAGGAGCCAATGTTCACGACGTCCATCCTGTTGGAACTCCTCCCCTCTGTACTAAACTCCCTCCGGCAGGAAGGCTTCCTTACAAATAACCTCAATGACGGTATGTAATATAAAATCATTTAAAAATTAAAATTAAAATTAAACAATCTTCAAAAGATCTGTTGGCTGTTTCATAAATTCAGTATACGTCCAATCAAATACAACGACATATTTACAATTAAATAAAAGAAAGTTGTAGAAGGAATATCGTCGATATGTCAAGGGGGTTTTACTTTTATTGTACGCTATCTTCACGTATTCGAAGATTGTCACTGGTTGAGACACAATAATTAGATTTGTCACTTTTTAATCGTAAAGTAATTAGAAATATGATCAATACTCCACCAAATTTAATTATTTGAAGAAAACAAATAGTATTGAAGGGCTGAAACAAAGGGCTTAATAACATACGATAAAATGTCTTTGATTATAGCGTTAAAGTTTACAAAATTCCTCAAAGTAAGCGGGTATCTCTCGAACCCTCGATCCAATAAGAAGTCCTATTAACAAGGATTGAATTTCTCATCTATATGTGGTGTAGGAACATCCTGCTATTCCTATTTTAATAAAAACTTTAAACTGTTTTTGTTTATTTACTTCTAAACAGGAGGATTAGACGCACAGTCGTACGAAAGTGACAGAAATCCAAAGGAATTGGAGGATATGCTTTTGGAACAGTGACTTATGAATTTCCATTAAAATTTCTTATGATATCCAGATAAATAGATGCGCATATTGTTTCAAAATTCGAGTAATTTCCTCAAAATAACATCTCCCATGCAAAGAAGGCAATCGTAGCCAATTTATTTAACTAAGTCATAATTTGTGCTACCGAACCGAATGCAAAAATGGACTGGACAATGGCATTAACCTTAACTGGACAATATACGTACGTACCTACTGCTTTCTTGTTTACAGAAGAAGAATTTATCTGCAAAGTTATGCAGAGTTTGATATTCATCGGAATCGGAACTACTGGTAAACTAATTCGCCATGCAAGTAAATTCTTTAAATTATTATTATGGATCGGTGATCGGTGATCATTATAATTAAATGTACTACACACCTGAATGATTCCATATATAATATCTGAGGCCGACCGAACTATACTCGAGGAACCGACTTACTTTCTAACCCAATCTGAATTTTTAATGTAATATAATATGTACATAAAATTAAGCACAACTACTGATATTATTGATCCTACATAATGTGTCCCTGCGTACATTTGTAATAATATGCTTTGTTATCACAATTTAGAAATGTTATCTTATTCGCCTGATTTAAAAAGTAGAAACAAGCCATTACCGATATCGCGAGCTTTATTGCACATGAGTTAAGTGTAAACATATTATGTAAAGTTTTTTGAATTAAAATGTACAGTATAAACGGGTAAGGAGCTATGAAAAATGTGGTAAAATCTTAAATGAAAAAACTCGTCTGATGGTTGCGGAAGTTGATTTTTGCATAAAAACTTGTTGTTGTAAAAACTATCATCTTATAAATTAAAATAAATGTCGATTGTCGCCATTAATAACGTTACCCATCATTTTATTTGAAATCTTAGCACAATTTATATAATTAGGATGTTGCTACGCCATGCAGAGGAAATCATCATATCCTGCTCAAAATCCGAAGGAAGGGAATTGTTATCCGAATTGTCTAGGATGGATTAAAAATCCGATTCTTTGGTTCCTATCGTTATTACTATCTGAATAACTCCGGAAGCTCTGGATAACTTCCCAAATTAATGTTTACTGACTCTGTGAAACCATATTAATTAGCACCATTTATAAAAGAGAAAGCGGAAATTAAATTATTTATTATACGTCATTCGACTAGGACATCATTCGAAAGTCTGAGTTTTCTGTCAAGAAAAATCGACCGGCGCGGGGTTAATTACTTTTAGCATGGAACTCCCTTAGCTAAAAGCACTAAAAACAGCTTTATGTGATCTTTAATAAATAAAAATCTGCCAAGAAGATGACAAAATAATATTTTCAACGTTAGCACATTTTGAACTTTATTATTTAACATTTTGATGTTATTGTATTGTAATTATATTACATACACAAGTACAGTACATACAATACAACATGTAATCAATTTGGGTACAAACATTTGACTTGACATTTGCATAAGTTAAGATATGGCCTGGCCTGGACCACACTTAGCCTACCTTTATCTAAGTACCTAATCCCATATAATCCTACGAATATTTAAAGGTATCAAATAATTTTGTTAGGTTATGTAAGTAGGTTAGATTATAGATCAGGTCAGTTTCCGTTACTCTCTGCATATTCATTCAGCAACACAGGAGTCGCAGTCTGCAATCATCTACATACATACTATCTGTGCATACAATGCCTAATTCATTACCCCAGACCATAGCTCTACCCCCTCCCTCCCCTCAGACACTTTTCTACTCCTTACTTTTATTTACATACAGACTTAGCAATTACTTTCTACTTTTATTGTAGCTATAGTACATTATTAAATATTACAAACAGAACAGTCAATTATTTAATTATGCTTTAATTTTTTAAATTCTGACTGATATCTCAGTAACTTAATATTTACACGAGACAACACCTTTAATATATACAGATACATGTACATTCGTATATGTGTTACCGGGTAATAACGGTAATGTCCCCAAAATTGCAGTTTTTGTGTCAAAATACTTATAACATAATATTTTTATCAATATTGAATTTCCCAGTTTGATTAAGCACTTGACAGGGAATAAGAAAATATCACGTCAACTCTGTTATTAAAAATGGCGACCCTATAGTACTTTAAACTTTTAAATTCGAGTTGTTGTAACACTTTTCTGATTATCTGTGTACTCCCTAATCAAACTAGGAAATTCACTATTTATTAAAATATTATCTTATTAGTGTTTTGAAAAAAACTGGAATTTTGGGGACATTACCATTATTTTCTAGGCATTACCGGTAGTGCCTTATTACTCTGATTACCGGTAACATATGTACTTATTTAATCTTATGTGTTTAGAAGGTAATTAATAATCATAATAAGTACAGTACATTACATAATAATAATAACCCCATTATTTATTTGATTATTCAACTAAAATGATACAAATCTGTAATTGCCAAAGGCAAGCAACTTTGGAATTTCCTATCAGGGACCGCACTGTATTGTCTAAAATATTTACCCATATTATGCGGTAGATCATCAAAGGGTAAATGATGTGTAACGATAGGGGTTCTTATCCCATACATTATCTGTATAGGTATATTTGCAATTGCATACCATGAAAATACTTTTCTTTTTTGGATTTGCTCCGTGTCTTGTCTGTATAACATGTTAAAGCCTGTTAAAGCTTCAAATACTTATAAGTATAATTTATTTAATTTTCTTTTCATTTACGTTTATGCTTTTGATTTTGAAGTTCTGCATTTTATCAACTATTCTCAGGAAGTTCTAAATAAAACGTATGATAAATATGTTGATAAATAAAATATCATGAAATATCCGCAAACGGAACCAAAAGAAGAATTTTAGTTTTGTTGTCATCAGTAATTTGAATGGATACTTGATTGCTGTCTTGGGATATATAGGTCATGGTTTATATTTATACCAGGCCAGAGAGTAACAACATTTTATTAGAGAGAGTGTACAAGAAGGAAGTTGAGTGAAATATAAATATATTTGTCTAAGGAATGAAACAAGAGAATAGGAATATCAATATGTGAATACAGATAAAAGGTTTCGAAAGTGTCTGCATGGTTAGGTTGGATTGGATGGGAACTGACATCCTGCCACTTACCTAGATAACTCTCACTTCTGAAAAACGTCACATAGATATTATAATGTCATGCAGATTGCAAAATGCAGATGATATCCATATCGATATCAATCTGTAGAGTTATCTTATATATTTATATCCGCTCTATCTACAAATCCAACCAAACCAAACCAAAGTACCTAAATAAGCACTTACACTTTCGATTAAGTGCACTGAAAGAACACAACCGCCTTCACTCAACTTATTTAACTCTACTTCTTTCTCCGTCTTTACACAACAGTTTTCTTTTTGACATTCGACTCCGCCCTTTGACTTAACATCTTGCATTTTATACTAAAATATATTTACTTAAACAGAATACTTGCAAATATTTATAACCGATTTTAGAGTGTGTGCTTACAGGAGAATTTTTAAAAACACAATTCACAATTTTTTGTAGAACAACAAATAATAGTCACATTTAGGAATAATTATGAAAACTATTTGGTAACGTATCTGTAGTATAACAATATGTATTATAATGCATTCATGTATTTGCAGACGTGTAAAGTATGTAAAAGAAAACAAATGCTTTTCTATCTCAAATTTTCTTAGCCCTTTTCTCATGGTTGAGTTGATTTTGTAATTTATGTCATACCGGACGACCTTTTCCTCTTATCGGTACATAAAGCGATGGAGAACTATATAAATATATGGTATAATTAGAACATGCACACTTTTATATTTACTTAAGTACAGTACTTATTATTGCTACGACTACTGACAGTATAAGATTGTACAATACAGTTAGTAAGACTCTTGGTTTGGCTGGATGATGGGAAGATCTCTATTCTTCTACTGATGTAAGTACTATTGTAATTACTTTTACTGTTATGTATAGTATATACAATATACATGTACATTTATGCACCTGGTGTCTTTTTAAGCCAAAAATTAATAGGATTGTCCCCTGTAGTTTATCAGTAAATGATTTATTATTGTTATTTTGTGTAATGTCGCTTGAGGGAGATCATCTTGCACCATTCTTAAGGGGAACTATAATATTTTTAATGCGCAGTGAGACTTAAGTATATTTTTGTCAGATTTGTGCGTACTTAGGGTACATTCATTCAAACTATTGATCAATTTCTCTTCATAATAGTGCCAAAATTGTATTCACAAGGATAAAAAAGATTCAACTGAAGACGAAAAGCTAATGAAAGTTACATTGTTACATAAATACAATACTTAAACGCAATTTATACAAAGAGTGTACATATATGTAAGTGTTTGAGCATCTACACTCTATTTGTTAAGAAAATGTTTATCAAAATAATAATATTTTGTAGATACACCTTTAAAGATAATGATAGATCTGTATCAATAAGGATTAAATAATATAAGGTGCCTTTATGTACGTATGCATGTACACAATATTTACTACTTTGTATGTGCACGTATCGATTGCATTGATAATATGACAGCTGAGAAGATCATTTCCACTTTGTAAGGACACAAAACTGGAACAAGTAAATAATAAACAGTATAGTATGTACAGGGTTGTGCGTAAGGACTTGCACTTTTGACTTTATAAGAGGCTAATTCAAAAGTGCAAATCCTTGCGCACAACCCTGTACATACATACACAGAGGGAAAGTACATTAAACATTACGACACAAAAAGCAATTCTAAATTGCGTCCCAGCCAAAACTCTGTATATTCAGCGGGGAATCACTTAAAAGGTTCTGCAATAGTATTTATAAAAAGCACTCAATTCATTTACATGTTATGCAAGAAATTTAATGCAAAATATAAAGGTGAATAAATGATTTCTATTATTGGAAGTGGACTTTCATCATCCCTTTCAACATTCAATTTAATCCAATATCCATCTTCAAACAAAGGTGCAAATGGGAATTTTGTAGAGCGAAAGGTATTTTATACTTAATTAGTGCATGCTTGATTGAATTCAAACACGCCCAGTTACAGCATAATATAAATACTCCTCAGAGTGGACAAAAAAGTATTTCTAAATGAAATACTAAGTATAGTAGAGCATTTGGACTTTGGACTGAACTAAATACTCATTTTAATGGGATTTAAATTTAGAAAAATTAAATTACTGAAATAAATAGTAATGTTGGAAATAATTTTTCATATTTAGAAAAAACAAATAATGGACTCCTCAATATAAATTAATTTAATTATAGTTCATATAATTTTAATTTTTTTTAGATTTTAATTTATTCAGATATCAGAAAAGGATCCTTGAAAGGATGAATGTCTTGTTTATCTGTAGTACTTAGATATACAATAGTGGATAAGGTAAAGTAACGCCATAGTTGAAAGGCACCTTATATCTATCTGCTCCATACTTAAACCTGGATTTACGAAATATTCCTTTTAATTGCTAATGTATAATAAAAAGGTAGTCGATTATAATGCAATGATGCAGAATGGTGTTATCTATCTGGGTTAAATAGTCTGGTCTGTGTACCTATTACTGATAGTTTATACTTATTTATTTATTATAGAGTAGTAGTACGATTACATAGGTATTCACTTATAACTCACTCCAATATTGTATGACATACTTTTAGCTTTACAGTACAGCGCATAAGAAATATTTGGTTTGCGGTATTCCAATTCTGTTGGCTAACTTGGTAAACTAAACTAAACTATTGTAAGAGTATCTGTCTCATATCTCATACATTAATTTGTAATCCACTTACCTAAGTTGCTTCATAACTAGTTTGATTGCCATTGCCACAGTAGGAAATTGAACACAGAGGAAATACAGTTAAGTACCGACGACTCCTAAGTAACGGCTCCTATAACTAAGGTAGTATATACATAAATACCTATACATAATATTCTATCCTAATAAAAAGCTATCTATTGATTTTATGCTAAACGCCCATGTTGTTTCTTTTCTTGTTGACTTTTTTGAAAGGGGGATTAGAAATCGGCTATTTAGAAGACAACTTACTACATACACTCACTCCTACTTATTTCCTTCCCTTGCCTTGTTGATAATTATAATTACTACAATTATAAAAAACTGCAGGTACTAAGTAAATACAAATGTGTCTGTGCAAATAGCCGAATATCTTTAGTTATTTGCTTTGAATGCATGGCTGTGCGATGAATGAAGTATTTGTAGCACTATTGACGTATAGTCTATCTTTCTGCATAATAATTATAGTAAAGTAACTACATAAATACATAGCAATAGCAATCATTAGCATGTGTTGCCACTTCCAGCCCCATTGTTAATTGAACGGGATGTGCTTGATGTGTTGCTAGTTGCTATATAGCCATGCCAGAGAAGGAAACACAATGAATTGCGTTGTAAGTAACACAACTATAGTTGATGTACGTTTGTAATTTGTAAATCGACATGCTGAGCTGCAATTAGCAGTCACATTAAAATATCAAAGTGGATTCATTCAGCTGCTTTCTCCCTATATCTCTCTCATTGTCAGATCTGTCTCCACATAAATGTAGTCTGCACTGTATCCAAAATGACCTAAATAATTGTACCTACTAACACTTCAGCCTATCGTCTTCTATCTCTCCTCGTTCAACTCTCTATTTGTCAGAATCATAATTATTCATTAATTATCCACAGCCATATTTGCAATACTTAATAATAACAGAATTCCAACTGCATTGTCACTAAGCTTCCTATGCATTTGTTTTATAAATATTAAGTAGATGCCCTGCACTCTAAAATTATTCTGAAGCATATTTGTATGGGTGTAGGACGTACACAGTCTGTACGTAGAGTCTCTGATTGGTCCTAAATTCCTGTTTATTTTATTTTATTTTATATTGCTATGTATGTAGTATGTACTGAACTACAATATGACTGTATACGTAATACGTAGACTGCAATGCAACTATTTCTGTTTTGTGATGTCGATGGCATTTGGGGTGACAGACAGCTAGCTCCGCAACAACGTCCTTCAAACCTCTCCACATTCAATATAAATGGCACGAACAAAAGAAACTCTGTTTTATTACGTATGTCAATGTCTAAATCTACACTAAGCTTATTTTAATTTAATATCCCTCAATGCCTAACTAAGTGTATTAACTAAGCTAAGGTAAGTAGTAGAAACATAATAGGTATCTATAATAGTATCAGCAGACACGAGTTACACTTATTTAGCTACATCTACACTATTAGTAATAAACTGCAATATACACTTAATACTCACTCACTTATATTATATTTCCACTACAGATAAATAGCCTCCATTTCACAATAATAAAGAGAAAGCAGAGAAAGTGCTCTGTCTGTAGTCTATATCTATATACTCTATACTCTATATTTATAGGTATATCTACTCCTAAGTCTAATTGTAAGTATAATAATAATTATTATTGCGTATTTAGCTAAGGGTAGGTAATTCTATAGATTTGTAGGTACGTACGTCACGACGTTCCACGATTGTCATTCCAGTCAATAGTTTAGAGAGCTGACAATGAGCTGATTGTGTTATGCTAGCTACTTAAGTTAATCTTCGCCATTAAATGTATCTGAGCTGTTTGAGCGGAGCTAATGGACTACCAAACCGACTTTCACCTCACCTTTTACTTACTCTTTCATTCCTTAGTACCTAAATATCTACGTACGTATACACATTACCTTAGAATATTTTATTTTATTATGTACAGCATACAATTCTCACTTTTAATAAGTTTACATTACAATTTACGTACAAAGTACAAGCATCTAGTCCATTTATAAGTATGAAATCCTGAAATCCTCTATCACCCACTTAACCCCTTAATTCTCTTCGCTTACTCCATTCCTCGTCCTTTTAATCCCCTTTTATTTTGTATGCACTACTTAAGCACCCGTTTATATTTGGCAATAAATATTTTATATTGCATTTATCATTCTCCCACACATTCCACCCAACACATAATAATAATACGACACTTTCTTAAGAATCAGATCAGGATTAGTGATACAAATACAAATATTCCTCATTTCTGACCATTGCCCTGATTTTGTTTTTGTAATTCTCGTATCTTAATAATAACATAATATTTGAGATTGTAATAATGTTGTGTTAGTTGTTTGCCCTCAGGCTTTGTTTATAGTACATATAAAGATTACAGTGTTAATTGTACGTACGTATTAACACTTCTTTAGCCCATACAATTATTTGTATAGGTGAACTACATATTTTATTGAAAACAGAAAATCAATGATATTTATGGCAATTTGCACCTATTTATTTATTGGTATGCGAGGGATGGGTTTTTAAACTTGGGAAATTACAGCGGCCTGCTAAATAAATTTAGTTTTCAAATCTTGCAAAGAGACTGCAAATTAAATATATTCCAGTTTCCCATCCTTTTGTATAACCGTAAATACGTTCCTTCAATTTAACAATTCTTTAATCTTTCTTAAAGGGTCCATTCAATTGTTAAATTTTGTTGTCATTTTAATTTTCGTACATGCATTGTTATGGCTAGGGAGTTACGCAATCCGTTTACCTAGGTATTATTTATCATTATACTTTATACAGTACACTTGGTTCGTCCATGCTCTAATATAGTCAAACAAGTATCCCTATATGTACAATATTATAAATTATGTGGCTTATTACCACGTATGTATTTTACTTTAATTTGGTTTAGGGCATTACTAAATATTTCCAACTACCTACCTAACTAACTACCTACCTACCTACCTAATGTAATATATTTTTTACAATAGATAGATAGCTAATTGTCAGATCGAATTGTATTAATATTTAATTATAATGTATAGATAGGTACAGTATCGGTGTATGTATATGGATATAATATATATCATTTATAATTACGTAGTTTTTACATATTTACATAGTAGTATAGTAAGTAGTTGAATAGTAAGTGTAAGTATTGAATGAACACACAGCAGAATGAAGCTCTAATTGCATGAGTCAACGTAACGTAACGGGAAGGTACAGACTGTATAATACATTTCAATGTTTTCTGGCAATTATTTTGCTGAGAATGATGATGACGTTGATTTGGGTGGCGAAGGGAATGGCGGTTGATTCTATATTTTATTAATGATCTGTAAAGGAGTTGAGAAACAGGGATTTGTTTTGGAAACCGCGTGTGGAATATATTTATTTAGAATTAAATGTTTTTTAAATATCTAAATGTAATCTATTTATTTATTCATAATATGGAGTGGGCGTTGGGCTCTAGTCTACGAGTCAACGCTGCTGGTGATGACGTTTTCGTTTGTACTGACGGGGTTGGGAGGGAGCGGCGGAGGAAGATTTCTTTCTCGATCTCGATCCCGTTCTCGTTCTCGTTCCCGCTCTCGATCCCGCTCTCGATCTCGCTCTCGATCTCTGTCTCGATCTCGATCTCGATCCCGCTCGCCATTATTCCTACTGTTTCGACAGAATACAGTGTTGATGACATTCTTAAATGCGTCGCGAAAGTCTCGGTTAAAATACGCGTAGATTATTGGGTTGAGACTACTGTTGAAATACCCGATCCAGAAAACCAGCACCACCTTTCACCAAACACAGCACAAATTAACTCTTCTTTCTAAATCATAATTATAAAAATTCAAATATTTACCAAGGAATAATACACGCAATCTCATGCTTTTTCCTTTAACAAATGAACGTGCATGGAAATACCTACTGTTTTGCCGGAAGACCCTAATACCCTAAACGTTAATCTCTTTTGTACTAACTATGTTTACCTGTGGGTACTGGAAAAGTAGGTGAAAGTTTATGTGTTACGTTACCCCGTGTGTGGAATAAACATTCCCCACCCTACATTATAACACAAATAGTTTATACTTTAATTATAGAGAATTTGAAATGGATCATTTCGCGCGCGATTCGCAACCGTTCATTGGTGGAGGAACAGATTTTACTTTCTCCGAGTTTTTCTCTCCGAATTATTAAGTCTATGGAGAAAAAAGACTTTCTTAGGGATATGAGAGCGAAATTTTGGCTCATCGTAAAAAGTTGAAGGCTCATTCGAAAGAGTATTGAATTTTCTAGGGTGCTTGAGGACGACATTTGCACTTTGTTGGTAATAAGTGCCTTTAAATCAGCTTACATACCTCTTCTATGTAAATGCCTACTCAAAACTTACTTTTTCAAAAAAAAAATTTACACCATTAAAATTATCTAAATAATAAATCTTTCTCAAGCCCCCTAGACAGAAAGATTATCTTTTAGAATATGCTATTCATTTTTGTTTAACATGTTACGGTTTTCATCTCCGGAGTGCCAGTCCACCCCTCCTTAAAACCTTTTACTGCCTATTAACTAAGTTTGTATTATGAAACATCAGTCATATTTCTGAAAAAATTATCCGTATTTTTCTTGAAAAAGTAGCCACAAATAGAATGCAGAGAAATAAATATTGCAATTTTTTATTTAATGGAGTTGTTTACTTAAATAAATAAGGATATATTCAATAAAACCTACAGGTAAAGGGAAAACGCTGAACATTTTTCCTTTTCATTCCGCTAAGTTGTGCATATTTATGTACAGTTCCTGTTATTTAAACCAAATGCTGAGAATATTTGTTATATGCCTGCGAAAAACAATAGAGAATGGCTTACCACCCAGTCAGGGGTAGGACACATTGTCTGGCCACATAAAGACGTCACCAAGTACCACGTAAAAAACGGAAGCCAGCAAAGGATGAAGACACCCATTATGATGCCGAGCGTGCGGGCGGCTTTGTGCTCTCTCTTCATACTCTGCACTGTAATACAGAAATAAAATTCATATTTTCAATTTCTCAATATAAACTCTATTTCGTAGCTCCACTTTTACTTTGAGTGCTACTGTCCATCTTCATTACCGTTAGTATTCAAGCAAAAATGTAATGTACTTAATTCAAATAAAAGCGCTCTAGTTCCCAACTGCAATGAAAAATAAAATAAAATAAAATGACAAGTTTTCCCCACACAAATTAAAAGCAGTACGCACTCTCCCACTAAATACACACCCAAAAGCAACTAATTGTAAGACACATTTAATTCGTCCTTGTATTGACCTTTGACCAGAATAAGTGAATTGAGAAAGGTGATGGAGTATAAAATCCTGAAAATCTATCAAAACCCGTTGAACGGAAAGTACTGTAGTTTTTGGTTCTTGTCAAAATGTTTGTCAAAACTCTTTGTTGTTAAATGCTCTTTTCCGTATGAATAATCTTTGCCAAATGAGCGATGCTCTTCCCATCTGACTAAGATTTATGCAATTGAATAAGGTAAAGGTTGTAAAGCTTACTAAAATGAGTCTAAATAGCCAAGGAGATATGCTTCCAAATAATCAAGGCAATAAGACAAAGAAACTTTGCTCTAAGTTTTGAGTTTATTTCGAGAGTAAAATGGACAACTCTCTTCTAATTCACTTCCTCTCCAGTAATTATGTAAAACAATACTGGAAGTCCCTCTCTGGTGTCCTGGTGTCCAGCTGAAATTGACCATCAATATCTACGATGCTCCCTTCAGCTCTGACATCAGAGGAGATCGAGGAGAAGTCGTGAGGACGTCAGAAGTCACGAGAACAGGCGGTGAGAACGCTGAGGTTGTGATGACGTCCGGTTCATCCGGGAACTTCCGTTCTCCTCCATCCTCCTCCTTTTTGTCCAGACCTGGTTCTTGCTCATATTTCCCAATCCGTATTTCGTCTTCCGTAATCGTTGCCTGTCTAATACTTACCTGCATTTTTTCTATTGTTTTTGCACCGAAAAACAACATTTAGCGATTTTTAAAATATCAACTGAAGCTTTATCTGAAATGCTAGTAAGAATAGTACGTAATCTGTATAAATAAGTATATAAAGGTGATTGGAATCCAAATAGTACATCTGAAGAAGGTAAGGCTAACTATATTTACACGTAGCATCACGTATCTGTATGTACATATTATATGTATAATGTTACTTTACACAACAAATATATTTTCGTTAATTGTTGGCACATTTCACCTTTTCGTATTTCCGCTAGATTGCATTTAATTAGGTAAGTACTAAGTAAATCGATTTTCTCTCTTCTCTTCTTAGTTTAGGTAGGTACTTAAGCCAAATAGTAATCATTGGCGAATAAGCTGACTATTCGGTTTGATGAACTCTAATTCACAGCTTACACTTTAAATTATTCAAGAGAAGAAGATTAGGGCTTAGGCTAATACGTTCCCAGGAATTCCCAACTAATGAATGCGTACTTACACTTTATGCTATAAGTTGGCATTTTACTTAATATAATATATCACTATATAGTATATAGTATCAGTATTCTACTGCTGTACAGACAAGCTGTGATGGGATTACATTTTTGTGTCTTGAAGGTGGGATGAATGGCGAGGAATGAGAAGGACTCGGTTTGTTAAGGAGAAATGATTCTGTGAATGGGGAAAGTAGAGTGCATGTGTGTTCTGTTCTCTTCTTTCTCTCTTGGACGGAGAAAGTCAGCGTCAATGTCAACGTCAACTCGTGCAGATCACACACAGCCAACAAATACCATTCACATTCACGTTCACATACGCATTCATACATGATGACAATTCTGTGTAAATTTGGAATACTCATTTGATTAGCTTGAGTGGCTACAGCTACAGTACACGAGGAACTTACTTTCACTTTAATTATCTAATGTTTCTACTCCTGAATTTTTCTGATTCCTCAATTCCTAACAAGTTACACCAAACAACTTGCCCTTGGCAGCAAAACCAACATGTCATTTAATATTATTTACTTTGACACTACAACTACAGTTTGGATCATTAGCTGTCCAGCATTCAATTCCTTAAGTTTTTATAAATAATTCGGGAGCTATGAGTAAACTATGGGATACTTGTAAAGAATACTTGACAGTAGAATTCCTCGCCTAACAATTTATCCACTGACTCATTAAACGGGTAACAAGTTTGTAAGAGAAAGCTAGGGAAAGCAAAATGAAAGGTGCAGTTCGTCTAAGTAACGGAAGAAAGGATCTTTTAGAGGAGCTATTAATAAAACTGGGTAGTTATTCTAGTTATGTATTATGTTTGCAGTTAGATGGTAGCGGCTGGCGTGGCGGGTTAGGTTCTAAGCAGACGGGCGGGAGAATTGAGTTGACTGGCGACAGAAAATTGAAGAGAAATAAGCTTTGGGAGATCTAAATGAAATTCTTGTGTAAATAATGCTGACAGAGATCAGAATTTCTACAAACTTAGCTCCCACTCCCCCTATTAGTCTAATAAAGTTAAGGAACAAAAAGTCCACTGGCCCACTCATGTAAACAATTCAATTATCATTATTTCTTCTTAGTCCGACGACGACGACAAAGTCACAACGACATAGACTCACTCACTCTCTCTCAGAACTACCTTTCACACATTGTCTCTTAATACACACAACACTTACATACACGACATGTAACATCCTAACAGAGTATTTGTGACTAATCCAATAGGTGAATTTAATATTGTTGCTGTTACAGTAGGTAAACTGTGCACTGTCTCTCCACAATTTCGAATAATAAAGTTACCAAAAACTTACAATTTTACTGATTACCATTATCTTTTGGATTGGATTACAAATATAGTTAATTAATGTTGTTTAGTAAATAATAGTAATAACTTATAACACTCTGATAAATGTGAAGAATCGAAATTGGTAGGGAATTCTTCGAGGCAGGTTGCGTTAATTCATCAACTCTAACAGACCTCCGGTTTAGCCGTAGTAACCCGAGGAATCAAAACTCTTTTTTTGCTAGTCAAACAGTGTATTCATTAAATATTGCAATAGTTAAAATCTAGTTATCCTTTCTCCATATGTAATATAAAATATTTTGCCTTCCCATGCAGCATTTATTGAGATCGCTTTGTAATTGTCATCTATTTTTATGTATTTAAACGAATAACGTCTGGAATTTATGTTACTATATATTATAGTAACATAAATTCCAATATTTAACACCCTTTCTAACAATAGGATTACTTCTACTAATATTAGAAACGTGTGTCATCAATCACTCGTGTACTATAATATTGTTACACTTAGAAAATAGACAAACAGACGGCTTTATGAAAATGGTATTCTTGTACCAAAGTACGTACCTACACGTGTTGTTCTGGTTACGCAATGGGATATTACAGGAAAGGAATGCAATAGGAAATAACGTGGTAGCGTGGTACATACATAATACGATTCGAATGCGAACTTGTCTACTTCTATTTCTGTTTGAGTATTCGAGAGAGTATTATTATTTACATAGGTATCTCTACTTTTCTATAAATGCCTGAAATGCAATGTCTATAATGTAATATACATATTCTCGTCCATTCCTATAATAAGCATTATACATTGTGACTGATGCAAACAAGCACATCCTATATTAAACCATCGTAAATACGTATATATTGAATGGATCGATGCATAACAATTAAATCTCACAGCGCCCCACACAATACAATACTTTTTTGGTCAAATCTCATTTTGCCCCAGAGAATATAAATGGTGCTAGCAGTGTGTATACAATATAGAAGGACGGCGAAAGGTAAGAGAGTTCCCATACCCCACAACAGAACCTCCTTAACCTCATCCATATTCTCAGATCCTGGAGTTCTCCCAAAGGAATAACTCCTTCACAGCCCCAATAAATTGGGGCATTGTGAGAAAGTAAAATTTATCCTTGCATTGAAACCCGTTAAGACAATTCAAAAAGGTTGAACCGTTTAAAAGTTACAAAATATATAAAAATAAAAAACCTTTCACTTATGCTACACCTCTCCTACACCTCTCCAAATGGTCCCAACGACAAACTCATCCAGTTTTAGTGTGAAAATGAAATGTGAAAACAGAATTTAAAATTTGACATCTTCAAAAGTTATCGCTGTTACGGACATCATCAGCACCATCGGACACCAGCCGTGTTTCCTAGGCCTATCCTACCTATGTATAATTGTATCTCCCCTTTCCACTCACTCACTCGTCGACTCCCACAAATGGATCTACAACCGATCCATTAATAAATAGTTAAAGCGATGTATGTTATGTACCGACTAAGGACAAAATATTATTGGGATAGCAAATAGACTACTTATGCGTAGGCGTATGTCAATTTTCCTGAATACATGACGGCTTTCCAAGAAGTAACATCCGAAGATGAACTCATCTTAAGATAAGCTCCTGAGCCATATTATCCTGCTATTACACTTCCTATGACTTTTATGTCTCCTTCGGGTCTCGTCCTACACCACACACAACAAAACACGTCCTTATTCTGGCACGATACAGTATTCAGTATGGGTTCGATTTAATTAGGTTATTTATACTTTTAGAGAAAGAGAGAAATATTACATTATGGAATATTTTCTTGAGATATACTCCCTCCTGTAAGTAATATTGCAAAAAGTTACTTACTAGCTACTGCCGTACACGAGTGCACGAGTATAAATTCTTTTGTGCTCATTTAGATGACTTTTATTGCAATAAACCCCAATTATGCATAATAATATATTATACTGTATACATAATTTTAGCAAACCTTATCCAGGCACAAGTGAGATTTTCTAGTAATTTATTGCCATACTAATATTATTAGCTTATTCGACGTTTTCAAACGACCAGCAGAAAATAATTGTAGCTAGTCAGATAATAAATATAGCAGTACTTAGTAATAAATTGAAAAACTAAGTGTATGTATTCCAAAGGCAACCAAAGTGAAAGTATTTATAGATATTAATAATAATAATATGCGGGCACAAAATTAATTGGTTTCTAAATATAAAATAAATTTTTCCCGTTATCTACCACGAAATCTGCAATTACATTCTCAGAAACACTTCGTCCTGAGCAACATGGCTTTCGAAGAGGATATTCAACCTTAGTTATACCAAGGCGAACTTGCTCACGTAGGTGATTGTTCAGTGCGCAGGCCACTTGTCCGGGCCCATTGCAAACTCCTCAACATTGGCACCATTTAAAGGAACAGATGTTTGGCTTCCCTATTGCAAACGTTAGGACGACCGCCTGCGCGACAACAGATACGTACAGGACGCGCTACATATCACCACTGGTACGTCGTCCCCAACAGGAAAGTTATCCACTATCTGTTCCAGGCCAAAGCCAAACAACAACCCCTTAGCCATATGCGCCAAGCAAGATTCAAATTCACCGGCTGGGAGCGATACTAGCGATTAATGATTCACGTAGACCGCCCAGCCAACCGTGCTTCAACCTAACAGCTATTCCTCAACTGAAAAATGTAATTTTTAAAGCTGGGGAAACTCAACAATACACAATTGTTGTGTTCTGTGATTTTCAACGTGCATTTGATTCAATTTTACTAATTTTTCAGCATAAATTGAGCAGTGTGGGAGAGCCTGGCGATGTTAACACGCGGATAATTGCGTACAGGAGAGCTAGAACCATTAAAGTGAAGGTTGGGAAAGTATTTTCAAACCATATTCCTCTTTCTTGAGGCACTTCTCGGGGGAGTAGTCTTTCCTGACTGCTTTTATCAATTTATTTAAACGAAATTCCAAAATCTCAATTTTTTGTAAATCTACGTTTTATTGTGATGAAGTTTTGGGTTCATATTTCTCATCGAAAAATCTCTCGCAGGATAAGGACTTTGGTGCAGGTCTGGAAATTAACCCAGAAAAAGCCAAAATGAAGATTTTTCACCGTGCAACATGAAAACTCCGATCCATATTATTATATAAGTATTCTGATAGGGATATCACTCATTGAACAAGTAGAAAGTGTAAATACCGTGGCCTACGTAATGGTGGTACGTGATTTTAATGATAACTTTTAAATCTCCGCACCCTAAAATTGACACTAGTTTTGTCAAATTCCGACTATTTTCAATTTGGAGGAAAAGGGCTTAGGGCACATACCACCCCATTTAAAGCATAATTTTTCAGATCTACGCCCCCGAAAACTACAAAATCGGCATTTGTGCTGTCAAATTCCAACTATTTCCTGATTTTTGGAATGCGGCAAATGGTTTTGTATATTTTTGCAAAAATATTTGCGGTATTGGATGTGGGTGGCCCGGAATGTGCTATTTTTGGCCGTTTTAAAAAGTGTTATAAAACCCAGGAAAAAAATACAAGGCAGCCAATAGTTTCTCTAAAACATCAGCTTTTCCCCTCTTGCGGGATCAGTTTTCAAAAATAGAAAATTCCGTGCAAACTACCCCAAATTGGTGGTCAAACAAAACAAAACTGCCTATTCCTCCAATGTATTTACTTTTCTTATTTATTTTTTATAAAATCGGCCACTTTAGGTATTAGACATATACATTTCTTGTGCAGAATTTTAACTGCAATAACCATTCTCTACCCAATAACGTCCTTTATTAACGTATTTGGGATGCATTTATAGGGTATATACGGTATAGGAATTTGGATACGGTATTTATGTATTATTATTGTGTTTATTATAGTAATGGGAGAAATGGAGATCTTTCTGCGCTGTGCAACATTAAAAGGATGTTCTGATAATATGCATAATCCATATCAATAAAAGTAGGCCTAAGTGTAACACAAATAGAAGTCGAAATGTACGTTTACAGAGATAGAAAAGAGAAAGTACAGGACTATATACATAAGGATACCAAACCAGGGACCTTCATACCCAGGAGTTTTTGGTGCTAAAGACATTGTAAATCGAGAAAGCTAGTGCTAAGTATTTATATGATTATTCAAAAAGCCGCGATTCGCAATTACCCTATACTTACTAAGTCTCATATTTAACTTGGTAATTAATTCACATACGTAATTATAAAGGTTTTTTTAGCCGTTTTCGGTATATAGGCGACGATATGGTACAACATAAATCAATTGTGCTTATCAAGTTGGCTAGCCTTTTGAAACTTTATATTATTTTAAACTATTTGGGTTTTTTGTACTTTGACGAACCCTGAAAGTGATCTCGTCGTTTCCCGGGCTGAAAGACCGGGTTAGGTCTCCCCATATAATTTGCGCCTGTATGTCATCCTGGTAAGTATGAGGAGAAAGAGTTCGATAATTTCGTTCGAGTTAACTTGACTGGTTGGTTGGCTGAGTTGGCTCGCATCACATGAGAGAAGCACTCAGCTTTACTTACATTCGCTTATCAATTTGGGAGCTCACAATAAAAGCCTTTTGCGTGCATCGCTAATGGGACGTTAATCAGTTGGCCAAGTGGCGAAGAAGCATTTTGCCTTGACTTGGGTTGACTTCACTTCCCTTCATCTCTTCTAATAGCCTCCGCACAACAAACGTCCCATCCACTTTACAATTTACAATTAGTGTCAATTTCTCTTTCCTTTCTCATCCTTTACAGATTCCGATTCTCACTTCCTAAGCCTCTTCACTCTATCCAGAAATACTGTCACTCACATTTACTATTAAAGAACTCCAGTCGAAACCCTTCACAATCACTTCCCATTCTCCGTTTCCTTAGAATACCCTTAAAACACTAACGAAACACTGACAAGAGGAACGAGTCTCCTCAACAAACAACAATCAAATCTTTGTCTTACAATTATGACACAATTTAATTAACTGCTTTAACTTGACACGCTCCCCGGAATACATTATTCTTCTCCTTCCGCTTATCTTTCTCCTTCAAAATATTACAAAAATTCACAAAAGAAAATTAAATAAGGCACCTACGCATGCTAAAGGTTTTAAAACCATGGGACTTAAATATCTTTATAAGTACAGAAAAGTGACACTTACGTAATTCTAGAAATTATGGGACAATAAAAGACAACTTAATCATAACCAACGTTCTCCAGTTATTCTGTTTGGTTATTTATTTATGATTAGAAAGATTAAATATTGATTAATTGGATATTGTCTCTAAGATATTGTCTCTACAGATTTTTGTTGTATACTTACAATTAGTTACTATATATATATATATTACAATAGCACGAAATGTTTTAAATAAATAATTACACATTTAAATGTCTAAGTTTAAATATTCTTTTATAGATCGCGACAGTTTATTGTGCCTCATAAAAAAGTCCACGGGGCAGGTCACAACACATTTATTCTTTTATATTTTTAGAGTCTTTTTATTGTGGCTTAATTAGATATGATAAGGACTGTAACTGCTAAGAAGTGTAGAGCGAAGGAAAGTTTATGATACACTTCTTTCTATTAATAATTCTTTATTAACATGAGTATGAAGACCATTATTATTTAAATGGTTTGCAAATTTCTGCAGCGTATGTAGATTTTTGTGCTATCATTTCATCAATTCCAATTTTAAACTCCATAATAATTACTAGTAAATGTAGGCAGGGAAAACTCGCTCCCAATTCTCAAGAGCCATTTGGCCTCATAGATCATAATTGACATTTGAATGGAAGGCTAAGTTGAAGCTGGCGATTTTATTATATTCCAGAATATATTTTCTATTGTTCTCTATGATGTGCTTACGAGGGAATTACTTGTAAGCCTAATAAGGAATCATATTGAAATGCAAAATCCGCCTCATATTTTTTAACGTGTGGTCATTTGTCTGTTCAAAAACGAAAGAAATTGGGACACAGTGTGTGATTGAAGCTAACGGTACCGATTTTCAAAATTGATATTAAAAAATAAAAAGCTCATTCACAAAACTTTCCCACGCTATGAAGCGTGGCATTTTAGTAGGGTTTTGCATTTCATTGTGGGATTTCTTGTTAGGCTCAATTGAAACACCCTCGTTATTTCATCCATTTAAAAAATACTTTTTATTTCTCCTAATTTTCTTCACCAACATTCTATTTAGCAAAGATGATTAAAAGTTATTTGCATTTTTCCAAAAAGGATTGCAGGCCACAGAATATATATTTTGAGGAGCAAGCCTTTGACTACATAATTATATTTTACTCTACTTCGGTATGTATCTTGTGGCAGGGTATTTATATTCGCGAATATATATGCCTAATGTAAATTTGCCTTCTTTCTAATGTTACACTAAGTGTAGATAATGCAATGCAATGTAGTTAGTTCTAAATATATGGAGTCAACGAGCAATAAAAAACATTCATTAAAAGAGTTTTCCTCTTTGATGTATAACTTTCCTTTTCTTCACTCTAAAATAAACGCTCTGTTGCTCCCTACTCTAGCAAATGTAAATTACCTTTCATAATATGAAATGAAGGAAGGACTTTCTCTCTGTGTCTGTGATCTCTGTGTTCTGTGCATCTAAGTAGTCAAAGCAAAGACTACACCAAAAAGCATCATAGTGAAAGGTCCCTACATACAAATAGCAATTGCCTTACATACTGTGCACATCACACTATTATTATTTGGCTCAAGTCAAGAGCGGAGTCGGAATTCCAAATATTGTAGCTTCCTCCTCCGCCCCGCCGTCACAAATACTACACCACATACATCACTGTACATCACTGTACATAGATATACACTTCACTATTTCAAAGAACCCTTTAATCAAACACACTCTAAATAAATTGCCATTTGTAATCAACTTTTCTGTGGTGCGCAAAGCACTTTCAACTTTTTAAAATCTTCACTATGCTGTATCTTTTACCTTTGTACCTACAATGTTGTTTATACGTAGTTCATACACACAGGATGAATAATAAAGGAGTAAAAGTAAAGTACACCTAACTTATATATGTACAATAGTACATGTACATACAATTAGCAGCCACAACAAACTGCAAACCACAGCATACATTTTACTCCTCAACTATTTTTGATCTGATTTAAAACTATATGATGCCGAAATTTATTTCCGCTTACGCAGTTCTTGTTCATTGAATTAAAATTTATTTCGCAGCAGCATTTTCATTGTATTTATCTCTGTAAAATGTTCAACACATACTAAATTTCTTAAATACTATTTGGAGGCAATTTATTAAAGTTTATACCTACCCGCATCAACTGCATAGAATTTGTGAGAATTAGGAACAAGGATATTTCTCCACAGTCCATTGAGAGAGAATCTTTATATTTACTTGTTTTATTTTTTTAAATTGGACAAATGCAGTTTTGTATTAAAGAGGTAAGTCTGTTAAAAAATAGTAATTGTCAAACATAAATTTCACAACGTTAGCTTAAGTAGCTGCTGAAAAAGGACGTAGACTAGACAGCAGACAGTAGACTGAGACAGATTATGGATATCTGACTGGATAAACTGGAGCGACATTAAATATTTTGCCATATTGTGTAGGCTGTACCTAAGTAATTGTGTGCATTGCATAGATATGGGACGCTACTTACAAAACTTTGATAATATCATAATAACGACTTAGCTAATTAACGTAATCACAAGATATAAGCTGCTTACCAAATATGTATGATATTCATAGTGAATATATGACTATAACTAACTACTACGCACATTTCATTAGTTCTAAAAGTAAGATAAAGAACTAAAGGCACTCTGGATTTTGAGACCCAATTTCCACTTATTAAGTACGAATAGAGGAAGGGCAGGCTAATTAATTCTCCTGGTACACTTGGGGTGGAAAAGTATTAATTTTAGATAAAGTATCTTCATGTCCGTTATACTAATTAAAACATATCACATAAACCGCCTATGCTACACTACATGCTGTACATTCTACTGAAATAACCAGCAAAGCAAAGGAACTATAAGTTCTAATCTGCATCCAAGATTCATGAGATTATAATTTACTAGTCTTCGACATAATAATTTTGCCACATTCTGACAGGAATCAATTTCCTGTGCTCACACTCACATAGTAAAATGAGAAGATGCAGATGAAATATTGAGACAGCATTTGCCAATACTTATGTGTATTCATATCAGACAGTCCTACGGGCTTCGACAAAATGCACGACCGTCGTGCAGTGGACAACATGAAACTATATTAATACCTCACGTGAGATTGTGTTTGATTAACTACTTAAAAGGGTAAGAAATGTCTTAGGATTTTCAAAATTTTTATATCTCCTTGAGGCTGGGTGGTTAGGTCAGTAAATGAGACTTTCTAGATACTCTTGACTTTGGAATGTTCATATTGAATGTGGATAGTACTGTATTACATACGGACAGTATTCAACGCAGCGCGCTATTTATGAACAAGCCACATTTACTTTCCCATCTAATCTCTCATCTGAGATACACGACAATCTTTGTCCAAATATCAAAATTTTGAAAAAGTGTGCAAATATGTCATCAATCTTTTTCGAAAGTTAAAAGCTTTTCTAGAGGATATGAATCTTCTTTAATGTACATTTTTTTTCGGAAAGTAGGAAAAAATAGTGTCAAAGTTCCATTTACATGTAAATCCCTACTCATAAATTTATTATGATTACTAACAATTACATTTTGGAAAATAAAAAGTTTGCTTCATATTCTCCTCGAAAAAATCTGGAAATTCTTAATACGCTTTTTTATCTGTACTTGTTCCGGTGACCCGTAATTTGGACTGAAAAAGCGATTAAGTTCCCATTGCGGATGGAGTTAAATAGCCCCGACTAATACTACTATTTTCTAACTTCTTTTCATTAGGGAATGCATACCATTGTGAGTATTATGACCATAAAGAATACTGTTCTGTTCACCTGTTTCAATTCTAATTAGTTATATGTTTATTAGCGGAAAATGGTTGGGGTGTGTCCTGTTGAGGGCAACCCACCTGTTGAGACAGGGATACTGTAGAAAATATGGAGAATCTCTACTGTGTATAACAAAACGCACGTATTAATAATATAATGTAAGTCCTTTTATGCACTCTTTAAAAGATTCGTCAACAAAATACAAAATGGTTTAGCATCCACAAAGGTGAGTGTAACTTACTTAAATCTATAAGTATAAATATATATTTCTCATCAATCAAAGAATAATAAACCGGAAGCGGAACTAGGGGCTGTAGACTAATTGAACTGAAGATGAGATTGGATTTGCTAGAATGAAGGTTTTCAACATACCTAATGAATTATTTACGTAGTAGCTACACTTGTACACCTGTTGACTTAAAGGAAAGTGTAATTGTCTACGAAACAAAGTCTTTTGTGCGTCCTTGAGTCTAAGATGAAATAAGTATCCAAAAGTTAGTCTTTGTTCTGATTTCCGCTCCCATTTCATTGCCAATTAGTAAGCAGGATGTGAAAGAGCATAGAGAAAAGCTGGCATGGCAGAATCACAACGAAAGGAAGAAAGTAGGTCACGTCAGCAGATTACATAAGCAAGGCACACAATCACAGATAATAATATATGCGAAGAATAAAAAGAGATTTGTACTCACTTGAGGAATTATTTTGTACTGATATGGGAATTTCGCTAATTTGTAAATGCTTGTTAAGAAGAGCGGCGGCCACTTTCGTCCTGGAAAACAAGTACAACAAAATTTATCAACAATTATATAATTCATAGCGATTAACATACAATTTCTCACATTGCATTGGTTACTAATAAGTTGACCTACATAGTACAGCGTGAGCACGAAATAATAAAATATGCAGAATTAACTAAAGTTTTCTGAGGAACGTCTCACATTTTACACAATTGGAATTTAATTTTTAATACACAAAATCATTTACTCAGTTCACTCGCATTCAGATAAGAAACACATTAAGAATCCAATATTAACATTAGTAACTACCCACATGTAAATACATGAAATATATGGTTATGATCGTAGTACACATACACAGTGGAGTAATATAATTAATCTCACTGCTACAGCAGGTTGTTGGTGAAATAAATTAAGTTGGATCTTTGCTTAAGTACTTCCTATTTAATGTCACAATTGTGACTGTAACTAAAGACCTTCAGTTCAGTACCCTTTCCCATCCTCCCAGCATCCACCCACCTCGTATATATGCACCACATAAAATCTAGTGAAAGCTCTAGCAAATATAATTTCTTATTAAGGAGCTTGTCTCCTTTATGCATTTGTTGTGTCTGTCTGTCCGCATGTATACCTCATAACTACTAAACGGTTTTTGATATCTTCTTCATATTTGCAGAATAGCCTATTGGGGCCTCCTCATGGGGTAAATCAGACCCACCCCCTCGGAGTTATGACCACGCCCCTCATTTTTTGAAATTGAATTATATGCAAATGAGGTATCGTTGGAAAGCTGTTGACATCAGGAATACAACTATAAATGTTAATTTACCACCTTGGCACCTTGAGATTTCATGGAAATTCAATGACCATGATGACCACCATGATAAACGTTGTAATTAATTTGAAAAATAATACAAGCTCCTTTTCTACACCGTTTAGCGCGGTTTATTCCAATTGTGGTGGGTAGTAATAGTAAGTAGTAACTTTTGTTGAATAAGCAGAAGTTGTTCTACATCCTACAGAGCTCATCTTCTGCTCCGTCCATAATAAGTTTGTATTACTTCCTGTGGATATTATTTTGATAAAAGTATGACGGAGAGAGAGTCGATAGGAAGTAATGGGATGTTATGATGGTGTGGTGACAATAAAACCGAGAAACTTTAGCTAACTAACTAACTAAGACAAGTCTGACGACTCCCTCCTTCCGTCCTTCGTCGTATTCCAACTTAGTTTCCCAACAATATCCTCATTCCATCTTTTCCCATTTCTTCCAATCTCCTGCCTTCCTGGCACAAATTATTATTATTATTATCACTAAAAATATGTAACACGGGATGGCTGAGTATGTCCCTGCACAGAAAAACTACAGGGTTCAGCTCCAAGAGGAGATTTTGCAGTACACAGATGACCTAGATACATCTAGTTCCCCTGCTCTGTAGTTTCACATCTATTCCTCCATCTACCTACCTAACTACCAAGGGAAAGGGATTTAACTTAAAGTGATATTCCTATTCCAATCTTCAATCACCTTTACTAATTTTAAGAATAAAGAAATATATTTATTTTATACATCAGAATATTATGGTAGCCGAACAGTACAGACAAGAAGGATTTACAGTCCCAGTACTTCATAGCACAACAGATGTTGCGGCCTTATTATTGGTACACAGATTAGTATTGAGTGAGAGGAAATTAAATGTACATGGGTAGGATAGGCCTAGGAACTAGTTCCCGGAGGCTTGTGTCCGTCCGAACATTAATTCAATAGGGAATTGTTTGTGCGTGTGTTCCTCCTTGCAGCATAGACAGGATGGTGTGCCATTGCTCGGCTTGTTAGTGGGAGATTTTAATATTTTGAAACTTTTAAACGACTCAACCTTTTTCAATTGTGTTAACCGATTGCATTGCTAGGGTGAATTTTACTTTTTTCACAATGCCCCGACTTTTTGGGGCACTGTAAGATTTGACCAAAAACGTACTCTATTATAATGTGGCAATGGGAAATTCGACTGAAAGTTTACGGCGCGCTAGTTAGCTTCTCACTAATTTGTTCGGGGTACTGCCTGTCCTTAAGTATACAAAATTTTGTGCTGTCAAATCTAGTAGCTTTGACATTGAAGTGCTACATCGACTGTATCACCCTCGGTAGATGAGTCTATGTTGTGTATATACAAATAGATGCATAAAATATGCGTATTGGATGGCGGGATGTACTTTGGTGATCTTCTGGATGTTGACGGGCAAATGTTAATACTGAAAGTGAACAGAACTCAGAGCACCAATAAATGTAGCTTGCAACAATTTAACTAACTTTCCGTCTTGTAGCCCCTCACTTTCTCCTTACTTTCTCTTTACTTTCTCCTTCTCACTCATTCGACATCTTCAGCAACCAGGAAAACATGGAAACTATTCTAGTAGAGTAATATCTAAGCAGACAGCTAGTCATAGATTAGATTTGCATTGAGATTTCCTTGTCTGACGAGATCCTCATCCTGCAATTGCTATGCGTTGCAGATGACGTCCTCCGTCCGTCCGTTTCCCTACAGCAGTATATATGGACAAACTATTACAATATTCTCGTGTGTGAACTTTGAACCCTAACGGAGTTATCAAGTAAATGCGCTGGCTTGTCCATAATTTGGCTTTTTTTCTAAGCCTGGGCCCCTCCCCTAAAACTTTCACCATGGTGTTATACTCGTACTAGTCTAAGGACGAACACATCATGTTGTCCTGATTTTATTTGTACAACAACATTTCTACGTTGCGGTATACACAGACAGGAGCATGTTCTGAAGTAAGGCAAGCCAACTTAACTTTTGTGTTAATTAATTTACATTGCACTTCAAAACAATGTTGAATAATTTATGCAAAATTATGTACTAGTTGTATATGTACTCTACAACAAGTCAGATAAACAATGTTTTGTGTAGTGAAAGTGGCTGACGAGGGAGCGAATTCCGCGGCGAAGTTCGATGAACACGTAGCAACTTTCTCTTTTAGTCAATAATTGTATTAGTGCTGCTTGAGCCCTTTTCTTTTTATTCCAATTTGAATTTGAATTGGATACGGAGGGCCCTTAGTCTTCCGTTAGTTCACATTCTCTTGTCACTCACGACAACAGCATATATAATCAGTAGTCCTCCAAAGTTTTCAATGCAAGCTACGAACAATCGGAAGAGGTCATAATAAAGGTCAGTCCTGTTCTGGGACAGGTCATGGACATGGACATTTAAATACATTAGTAGATGCTGGCAAGAAACATCTTTAGAACCGACACTGTATACAATAATTTAAATTTATATTTCAGATATTTCCGGTCTCGTCCATTCCTTTAATATAATATTAAAATGAAGGCAGACAGAATGACGACTAACTTCCACGGCCACGATTGTGAATTCAACTCAAAATCTAATCTCCAGCACTTATTTAATATAGTATCTCGGCAGATTGAAAGATGATATGTGTACTAGTAGTGTACTAGTAATGCAAGTAGGAACTTCTGTCTTGAATGTATGCAAACGGAGTTGTGGATCCTCGCTTAAGGGAAATAAATGGAATTCTGCATATTCTATTGACTTTGACTCACTTCCTTGACGAAATGGAAGGAAACTAAATACTAAAACTGACAAGGACACGTCAGTTACTTTATTGACAATGTGGAACTAGTTTTTTCAATATACTAAATATATATGTGCAAGTCAGTCCATACAAATATCAAAGAAGTACACGAAATTTATGGAATATGTTGCTCTATATAAGGTAGTAATATTATTAAAAAACCTCCCCCCCCCCTCCTGTCTACTTACTACATACTACTTGAATAAAAGTACGTATTAAATAGACAGAGTGACAAGACATATTCACAAATAGAGTTAGAGGAATTTAAATGACGATTGACAAGAATTGGGTGAGCAGGTGGCTTCAATGACTCCTTTCAGGAAAATTGACACAATAGTGTCTGTATAGTTGTAGTAGTGCTCTGCCCTGCTCTGTGCAGTAAAAGTAGTGAAAGTAAAGTGTACCATAATGTGGCACGATGAACAAAGTGACTGTGAGTGTATTCCAATATCCTTCCCATAAAGGGAGACATTAACGACACACAAAGTACTCTTACGTAATAACTGACACAATGCTTACTTATTACTTATCTTCCGATTAGCTGCATTTAAACTTACATATTATGTATAATGTATACTGTACGTATGTTTGTAGTTAGTGCGCAGCGCCAGTTGCTAATTTATTTTAAATTAGTGGTCTTCCGAGACTAATTAGTGACAGCCATTTTTGATTTATCACACAGCAGAAGAGCAGGGAGCCGAGGCTGCCAAGGTTGAGCTGATTATTATCTCATCATCATTCCTACCTCCACTAAATGCCTCTCCGCCACATTGTTCCTCACTTAACTCTTGTTACCATTTACATACATACATACACCTGCCACTATATCTATATCTACTACTAGATATTCTACATTTATTGTATATACATAATATATAGTAATATATAAAGAGAACTACATCCTTATGTACACAAGAACGTACACATTGTATAAGTATTAAGTAGAACATACAATTTATTGTAGATTCGATGTGGAGGGATGGCAGGTGTCACCTAAATTACCGAAACTTTTACAATGTTTCCACTAGCCTTTCACTCTGGTGTTGCCAAAAATTACATTTTCGCAATGAGACTTCCAAGAGAACTTTTTATAAATAGTTTAGAATTCAGAAAGAAAAGGAAAGAAAGAACGTCGGAATAAATGGACTTTCATCTTTACACTGAGTGAGTGACGGCGTAATGAAGAAGGAACAAAATTTAGTTCCTGGCTCCCTACAATAAAAAATGCTCGCAAAGTACACCTTAAAGTTAGTGGAATAGGGATCCTTAGGATAAAAAAAACTCAAATTTCAACATACGAACAGTTGAATGCAAGAAATCATAATTATTTACTAATTACTATCAGCATAGATAAATAATTATATCAGTAATTACAGTAGTTATTTATCGCTGACACAAATATATGTACAGTGAGAGTGAGGAGTCTGTGAGATTACAAAAATAAATATCTGCATGCAAATCCGTTCCAATTTTAAAAGAAATAGGAAAAAGGGAGAGAAAGTAAATAAATATTGCAGCTGCCTACTTATGACTTAAGTAAAAGTATTATAATATTGTGTACATAGAATTTTATTTATATCTCTGCACCCATTGAACGAGCGAGTGACTAAGTGAATGGCGGACAGAAATAGAAAAGTTTTTACTAAAGGACATTTGCATTGACGTGGACGTGACAGACTTAGAGAACAGAAAAGACAGCGAGTTCCTTCCTTTGCGGGTTTCCTAGTTTCCTGCCTCTTCCGCCCGCCCGCCCGCCTGCCTACTAAACTACTGCTATACTAAATAGACATTAGAATATTGCTTTGCTAACAATAAAAGTGGGTGACGGTGACTGCGACTTTCTAATAAATAATAAATAAAGAGCAACCATTAATAAACAGAGGATGCTACTATTTATTTAACTAACTAGCCTGCATACCTAAGTCAGGAATACATACTTATAAATAGGCACGGCATAAATAGGTACGTACATTTATTGTACATATACATTTGCACTAATATTTGTAATCTACACAAAATACACGTTATACCCAACATAGCCAGAAATAAGTAGTATTAAGGGGAGCTTTACAGTGTTACCGGTATATAGTTGCTGTTCTGTAGTTATTTGTACATATAGGAAAGCTTAGCATATAAATAATGATGAGAATAGCTAATAAGTGGAGTCAGTCAGTCAGTGAGACAGACAGACAGACAGGAGAAAGCGAGGGAAAGGGAAATGAGTTAGATAGACTCTCTATGCGACATAATTTTGTATCTGTATACTTAATACACACTTTTAGTAGTAGTGGGTAGTGAGATTCCTCGTATGCTTGAGCATTATAATGATAACAAGTATTTAGTTCGCTATATATTATAGACCAAAGTATATAAGTACATACACACAACTTAATTCTGTCGGAGTACGACTGAGACCTTTACGGACTGTGTTTCATTTTGCTTAGCTGAACACTGTCGCAGGGTACAACAGAAAACTGCTCGTGCGTAAGGGGTGCTTGGCTACACTTACTTATAAAATATATGTACGGTGAAGTACCAATAGTAGTGTGTGAAGGGATATGCAAATACACGGCAACAGACTTAAGTTGAAGTATAAGCAAGTACCTCTTCCCTACGACCTGTTTTCAGTTCTACCCTCCGACATTGTCTAGGGAACCACAGTCCGTAAAAGTTTCTGTCATACTCCAAAAAATTTAATTGACAGCCCATACACACCTACAGTAGATATGTATTTATTTCGTAATCTGTGCAGTGTAGTGTAATGTATGTCGTTGGGAAGAGGGTGCCCATAAGTAAGGCAGGGGAAAGCGTGTGGGAGAACAGAGAGAATAAATAAATCAAAACTAACGGCTGCTAGTTTTACTTTTGAATAAGCAAGGACTTAACTAAACTGCAATACAACCCGGGACAAGCTACTTCCGAACTTCCAGACAAACAAACAAACAAACAAACAAGAATACACAAAGTAAGTATAAGTACCTACGTATGTGAAGTGCTAGACTTCCCCAAGCTTTTCTCACAGCACACAAACAAGCCTGCACACATCCAAAAGAGAAAGTACTCGGAGCTAGTGACATGAACATGACGCTGAGTGGGGAGAAATAGGCGAGAGAAAGCCATCACATCACACAGACAACCTACACACACTGCATACACTGTCCTGGTCTGGTCCCCACTCCAACTCCACTTCTTTAAGAGTATCTTTACATATTGTAAGTGTGTATAGTACATGTAGAGTCCCTACTTACTACTTATGTACGTATATCTCTATGGTTATGTATTAAGTAGGTAAATAAAAAGAATGGAGAAAGCCTTACTAGCGCTAAGTCAAAGTCAAGTCACTTCTGCATCAAGTGAAAATGACAAAAATATTACTTAGTAAATGAAATGCACAATGGAGGGGAGATCGGAGAAATTCTTCACTTGATCTTCTTACACTTTCACTCACTCACTCACTTCTTTTTGAACAAACTCCCATATCTCTAACTAAGCACCTACTTTGCTAAATACTTTCTCCACCAAAACTTTTCCCGTAGATATTTATTCCCCTACTTAAAATCCTTTCTATACCATTCCCCCTCACAATTCTCTGCAACCATTTAATTGCGTATTCTGCATAACAATAACAATGCCGCATATGATATACTCATAATAGGAATTACATTAACTTAACGGAATGAAAAATACTAGATAGTTTATTGTCCCTAAAAAATAGCCCGCAGACCCCACCACATTACATAAGTACATCCAATTACATAACCAATATTACAAATAATATTAATTGTGATGTTAACATTTCAAAGCAAAATATTCTTCGAGGAACTGTAAGGTGAACATAAGTCCTGCGCAGGTTGTTCCTTCAGCAATAAGCGATGTTCTTTATATTAAATATTTATTCCCATTTACTTAATTTGGAAAGGCGTGTATATTTTGGAACCTATAATTTATGCGCTTTACCTGGAATTTTTGCCAAGAATTTATTTATTACCCAAGAAAAAATTCAGCAGCCATGAAAATGATATCCGTATAATAAATTTTTCACTTCGCATGGAATTAATGTCGAAAATATAATAATTTAATAATTTTCCCTATTAAATATTCAATTGCCTTAAGTTCACCGTCAATTCACCATCACCATAAATTTTTGTTACATTGCCAGAAATATTGTGTAAAGTCACACAGAAAATTAGTTTGCAAAAAATAATTGTTAGTTCAAATAACGTTCAAACGCTGCGTTACTTTTAACTAATCAATAAACTTCATTTGCTTAGCTATTCCAAGTGTGCCTTGATATAAACTCCTGATGTTTACTTATCGAATATAGTCCAAGAGCATCTTTTATGCAGATTGATATATATTATGATATTACAAAGTATATCATATTCATATCTTAATGTTAAGAAGAAATCTAATCTAATCATTCATTCTTTTCTTTGAAAAGAATGAATGATAGATAAGAAAAGCTAATTGACTATTTTCTTAAGGTTATAAATTTGACTATTATACTTAATTTTAATTTTGCAGCCTTGAAAAAGTATTTTCAAAATCGATTGGCTAATAAATGAAAAAATAATTGGAAATCAGAGTTCGAATCGAATTATTGGTTCATAACTGAACGAATACACTTACGAATACATACATAATATGTCGCGTTACTTTTGCGACATACACCAAAAATAAGTAGCTCGGAATAAAAAATATTAGTCGCATATTTTTCTGCAACCAAAACATAATTTGTATACTAAGAAAAAATGTCGTGCAAAAATAACAACTAATATATACTTTATTTATATATGGGTGTGGCCTATAGTCACATTATTGGCATTGCTAAGTAAAATTATATATATATAAATAAATGAACATGTGTACTATATAATTGTAATTGTTAAAGTAGCAGTGGCTAAATACATAACTTAATTAAAGAGAATTTAACTAACGAAATACGCAAAAATAGGAGGAAAAAGGAAAACCTTGCGGCGACACAGGACGTCGTCTTCGTTGACTTTCACTCCTTGTCTACATCTCTCCTGATTATTTACCTGTTTACTACGCAGCACTATACCTATCTCCTTTGTTTGTAAACCCTAAACTTACAAAGATACCAGCTTGCCGTAATTTACAAAAAGAACTATTCATGCGTCACATAATTTTGCGAATTTTGCATCATGCAGATATGTATGCACACCGTCTTTCAGGGAAATTGTCCCATTGGACGTCGGAGTGAGATTCAATAATCAAGGGACTTGGAGAAACGAGAACTAAACCATTTGATAGGTCATAATTTTCTATCTTAGAATAGGAAATATCTACGGGGTAGCGCAAACACCAGCGATTTCCGCAAAACAAAATGTTAAAATTCCTCCAAATAAAAATGAGAATATTTCAGGTACATTTTAACTTGGGTTTTTGAGTGCGATAACTTCAGAACAATTTATTGAATTCTAAAGTCAATTCAACTCCAAAGTTCAATGGAACAATCTCCCTGAAAGACGGTGTACATATTAATTAATTGTATTGGAAATACCGATATTTAAATTTAACAGCAACTAAAAAACTGGCTGAGTAGAATAAGTGATTTCATTCCATAAAAACTACTACATATTTGTTTAAGTAATGTGTAGAGAAGATGAAGGAAGAGGAAAAGCGGGTGTTGTGCAGGAAAGAATTTACGCTGTAAATATATTTCTAGGAAGGAGAAAGCAGAACTACTAAGAAGACCAAACCAAGACAAGCCAACCCAAACGAGTAAGGAAGTTGGAGTTACATAACGGACGCTTTGGCTCAACATCATGCACCAGAACCAAAGCAGACCAGAAAGGAAGGTAACTAACAAAGTAGGAGAACGAAAGTAGGAGAAAGTAAGTAGGAGAAAGTAAGGAAGAGAAAGTGAGTCTCACAGACTCAAGAGGCCTTGCTGTTCCTGCAGAAGATTCGCTATTGGCCTCGCTCCCTGGCACAGAACATAATTTTTGTTCGTTTACTTTCCCTCGGCGCTCTTAGGCCTTTTCGACATCCTTTCTCTCTGCTTTCTCTTTTGCTCTTCTTTCTCTTCAGATGCCGAGCAAATCTTATCATAAACAGTCACACACCGTCAGCTATGCAGAACACGGAAAACAGGATCTGCTCTTACTTATTATATTCTACGTAGGTATTAGGTATACATACATAATATTATACAGTATCCTACTGCATTCTATATAGCAAACATATTCTAGTACATAGCCTCTACAGTCTAACCTTCATTCATACATACATAAACATACACCTGCCAAAGTACATAAATTGTTCAGCGGATGACTACTACTGCTTCTACAATATTTATACTTTCCCTTCACTTTCTACGCTTTCCTTATTCATCCGCAATTTCCAATATAAATAGGACAAATTCTTCCTATTTGTGCTTTTTGTACGTCGTACAGCATGCCAACTAATATGTAGATATATTGTGTATAATCAGCCCAAGTGAATGCAGTTTGTATTGTAATGGATGCTCCAAAGAATCACACACAACTATGAAATTAACCATGTGGCTGCCATATTTGTAGATTTCATATTCTTTTGTCTCAGATTACCACACTCTGTATAATACCACACTACGTTTATATTACCGATTTTGAGTACAATTGAAAATAAAACATATCAATGTCCTTGTATTTGGGTGACCTATATTTTTAAAGTTTTAACATGTCTTATATACGTTGGCTGTAATTACTCCTAAAGGCTGTAGCATTAGACAAATATTAATTCTGTGTATCTATCAATATCCTTGCTGAAGGGAAGTACTACAAATATATATACAATTGAGTTACATGTAAAATAAATTAAAACTCAATAATAATTTGCTTGTTTGCCTGTCTCACTGACTGAATTCGCTAAGACAGGGAGAATTATCCATTTAGTAATTAGGAAGATGACTTGGAAGGAAGGAAGAGTTTCCTTCCTAATAATAATATTGTCATCTTGTTAACTTACTTAACTATTCGGTGTCGGTACTAATTATTCAGTCTGTGAGTGTGCGTGGTGCAGTTAGTGGAGCATTAGAGTAGAATGCACTACTAAACCCCAGTTGTTTAATCCTAATACTTTAATCCACATTCTTATAGTGAGCAACTCTCTTTATAAGTATATAAACTATTATCTCTATAGTACTCATGTACAAAATATGGTTGTACACACTTAAATTTGCAGTTAAAAATTAGGTAGCAGTAGGTTCAAAGAAGATCTAGATTAAACCAGGTTATTGTATACACGATGTAGGAACCAATGAAAATTCCAAAATGTACACATACAGATATGCTCTAATAAGGTACATGTCTATGTGCTATATGAATTATGTCATAGTGAATAGTGTAAGTCTGACGAAATATTATTTGTGTACATAATATGTATTCATAGGAAGGAGATTAAATGATCTTGGAAGGTAGTGTCTAAAATAGGTATACTATATCTGTACTTGGGTTAGTAGACAGAGTCATCCTGTTAATTACAACACATTTAAGGATATACAATAAATACACTTATAATTATGTAGTACACTGTATTATTATATTATATAGTTAATAGTATGTATGAGGGGTAAGTAATTACCAAGTAGATTTCATTTTAACTGCATCTTTAGAAATACTGGCACTACGTTTCTACAGTGTACGTTTCACATGGACGCACGCACTATACATAAATGCCCATTAAATATATCCACCGTATTTGCTAAAATAAGTCTTCTCTACTAGCTTTACGGCAAATACTTAACTAAGCAAATATAATTACGAGTACAAAATCAGCAATCAACCATAAAAATGCCCAAGTAAGAATAGCATGTTCCTGCCTTTCACTTTGCACTTAAAATTAACATTAGTAATTAGTTAAGAGTGGATAAAATACTTTCCCTCCTTTAAAATGGTAAACTCCTTTATATTGTGTTATTTTGTGTAGTCTAAGAAGTCCGGCATTTCCCTTCGTATAATATTTATTTATGTACACTAAACATCGTGCCTTACTTAATAGAAAATAATAACGGGAAAGGTTTTAAGTGTGGGGCCTTTAGTGTAATGGGTCCCACTCCTATATTTATAGTTCTCTGTTTGTTGGAGGGAAGGAGAAAGTGGGAGTCACATTTAAGGAAGGAGAAAGTCGGAGAAAGGAAGCTGGTCTATAAATTATAAAT
Organism: Tomocerus mixtus; assembly: GCA_034694165.1. Taxonomy (NCBI): domain Eukaryota; kingdom Metazoa; phylum Arthropoda; class Collembola; order Entomobryomorpha; family Tomoceridae; genus Tomocerus; species Tomocerus mixtus. Next base: position 12,953 of record JAQFYC010000024.1, on the reverse strand, counting down.
GGGACGGAGTTGCACGAGCCATTTAATATGTAAATACTGTTTGTTTGTGTGCGTGTAAGTAAAGAAAGAGGATTCCTTGACAAACGGCCGGGAAACATGTTCTCCGTCTAACAGTCCCCAGGTCCAGGAGCAGACTGACTAAACTAATGAGGAATATAATTATTATTGGTCTTGGCTCCGGTAGACTTCCTTGCTGGATGGCTGGAATTGAATCCAACGTTTGTCGATAGAAGAGACTTCCGTCTACATATTTATTTATTTGCTTATTCTCCTTCCAGCCAGAAAGGAATCTTCCAGTTAGCACGTAACACAAATTTGCACATAAATACGAATAGTCGGAATAGTATGTCTGGAATTCTTCCTCCCCAGAAATATACTTAATACATAATATATGGGCGATCCCTCGATTCCATACTTAACTGTTAACAAATGAATTACTTAAATAGAGAGGCGCTACACAATTACTCACTTTGTATTTACATAAAGATAATGAGATGCGTGGACTGATTGTGACAACATATTTGGAGTATCTCTAAATGTAGACATTGCTAAACTAACTAACTAAATAGACTACAGAGGAGATAAATGAGACATTTGGAGTTCATAAGTGTTTAGCTATCTCTACCTTTTATAGCTAGGCAAAGGCAATCTCCACATTTATGAGTGTTGACTTGACAGGGAAGCGGATCGATTGGATGCTGGGGAATTCTCACACTCTCTAATAACTACTATTATAGTAATACTACATCTTAGTCTATATTATCTGTAGTATAAGGAATTTAATATCCAACAGTTTCGGTTTGCATAGTATGCAATAAGTTGTGACAAACTTGTAGATAGTAGATACCTATATAGCAAAAGTAGCAGTTAGATAGAGCTTCATCAAGTTTGGGAGAGAGGGAAACATGAATTCTCTAATGATGATTATGATTGAGTATCCTCCTATTAAATTTGTATAATAAAGTAGACAGGGGAAGTAGGAGACTAAAATGCGACAAATGGGCATTGACATCACAATTCCCCACTTAATCCTACATTTAGCAACATCTTTGTCTTTCATCTCACAGTAGAACACTGGCGTGACAAATATTTAGCATATTTTATATTATATTATACTTATATATTTAGTTATACAGATTCAGCAGGTACATAGTACATAAATATAAAGAAAGGGATTCTCCTTTTATGTATATATAAATGTAGCTATGCTTATTAGTTATTAATTACTTCTGATTAGTTGAGCATATTTAGTGTGCTAACAACGATTAAGATGTAATAACTTTTATGTATTCGGAAATTGCATGGAAATATCTGTAATTATCAGTTAATGAATGGAGAAAGTAAAAATATTGAGGAAAGAAAAGGTACCTTAGGTAATAAATATCCTCCAGCTGGAATGATTGGTGTACCTGGTGATGGTGATACCAATTGATTTTATATAAGATACTTACCTAACCTTCATATTATTACTCCAATTATAGGTCAAGGGAGTACAGAAATCAAAAGGGAATTAAGGTCATTCACTCACTCACTCTCTATACATACATAGACATTAGGAGAGAAATGACAATGAGAGGTTTGGTTACCGATAGATGTGCTGTTCCTGCTTTGTGGCCTCTGCGTAGATCCGCCAATATGTGATGATCATCACCACAGCGGGCAGCCAAAACGAAATCGTCGACGACACAACGGCATAAGTCCGGTTCACCGCAAATTCGCAAATCTCTACTTCGTTCTCTACCTGAAAATCAAATAAAATCTTTAATTACACTTGCCACATATTTAAAAGATTTTTATTTTAGCCTTTAAATTAAAAAAAAGGTAGGTAGGTTCATATTTATTAAAAAACAATTGCATTATAAAGAAGATAATTAAATGCACTGGTAGATAACTGTAATCATCCTAAAATATTGTATTTTTTTGGATTACTTACAAAAAATGATTTTGGCTAAACTTTTTAACCTTCATTATCATTGGCCATTTTGTTTTTAGTACTTTTATTAGCATTGTTTAATTAATATACACTTAAGTTCAGTTCTCAATCCATATCCGCTAAGGTTTTCCCGGATAATGTGATAATGACTTTGATCTAGATAATTCTAGATTAGAATTATGATCTAAATCACGCTTATTTATGTAAGGTGCAATATGTTGGGTAGATATGGGCATGTATTTCAAATGTAAGTACAGAGTAGTCTGTATACCTATATAATATGGCGATGGTGAATTTTAGTTTGTTTGTATGGGCCGGGAGGAAGAAGGAAATGTTTGTCTAACATTGAACCTGTTTGTGTGTGTGTGTGTGTGTGGGTGGGTGAGAGATTGGGTAGCAAATACAGACCAGTTTATTAAAAAAGCAAGGAAGTCAAATATCGGAACCAATATTTAGCATTGCATAGCTGCACGTATGTAGGTGCACGCGAATACACTCATTCTGCAAACAGTCAGCTCAATAATTCATTCCCTCCTTATAACTTATAACTTATAAGCTGACTTATGGACTATAGGGCTTGGCGTAATAGAAACTATATCATTTAGGTGGTTAGTGTAGTAGTTAGGTATAGAAAACTAGGCTTACGCTACTAGGATATTAAGTAGGTCTACTGTTCACTGTTATTTGCATGTGTGTCTCTGTCTCTGCTCTGCTTCTACAAGGATGGATGGCAGGATGGCGGTGTCGTGGTGAAAGTTAAGACTTTCTCCATACGCTCAGTCTGCATTAGAGTGATGAAAGCAATTTGGAGTATCAGTGTAGGGATCGAGGAGCATGAGTGGAAAATACAACTGGGAAACCCTACCTAAGCTAACCTTAAATGTATGCCAATATGCCCTATAAGTATATCGTATAATCTACATTCGTTTTACATGCAAAGATAATGGGAGTAAATACGACGAGAAGAAAGCTAAAGCTCTACTACAAACAGAAGACGTAGTAGTAGAGTAGTAGATGTAATAATATGTATATACAGATAGTAGTAGAGCCGTGCACAACCAAAGCCTGCTTTCCTTCCTATCTTTCTCCAGACTTTCTCCAAACTCTCCATCTCTTTAGTACTTCACTTTTCATTCGACTTTTCCAAGAGATATGATGAGATGATATGCATATCCCTACGCATACTTACAAGTCTTACAACTATTTACTACCTGTTAAGCTGAGCTACTACTTTACGTACTCCTCCTGACATTCCCTGCTCTATCTGAATATAAATAGTATACACAAATGTATATAAAATTCCACATCCTTAATATATATTCTATAACACTCACGCAAATCACTTTCTCTCCCTTTCCCTATTTGCATACATATAAATACTGACTAGATATTTATAAATTTTATATATATTTGGTGGCCTGTCCTGCCATCGCATGACATCTGCAATCTCTAATAGAGATACGTACGGACTACCGTAAACATGGCTTATACATAGTAACTTTGACACTTATTTACTTTGAATATACATAATACTACATACACGATAGGTATTAGGTTATTTATTGCTACCAGATACGCAAACTATATTAAAAAGAATTAAGAGGTGAAAGTGTATACATGGAGTGGAGAAAAGTGTTGCTCCTTCTCCTTGTGAAATGAAATGTAAGTAAAGAAGAGAAAGGAGAAGATGAGGTAGCTACTACATAGCTGTTAGATCTTCCTTCCGCTGCAACTACTCTCATTGATCTAGATATGCAAATGAGGGACGACTGACAGAGTGGGTGAATGAGAGTTGTTACATACATTTACTGTTTTCCTTTCTTATCCAATAACTATTCATTTGCTTTCACTGGCTGGCTGGATAAAGTAAAACCTGAATGAATTAATTGGCAGCGAGAGAAAGTGAAGAGGAAACGGTGAGAGGAAGATGTGATTCCGTTGTTTGTCTCCGAGTGAATAAGTAATTACTTCAAATACTGCATTTCTCCTTCTCCTCCACTTTCTCCACTTTCTCCCGCTCTCTTTATATTGCAACTAGTTTAAGTCGACACGTCCGCTTTCTAATCTAAACATCTTGTCACTTCCTCAGTACATAATATTCACACTTATACATTCATTCCTAATCCCGTTTTCCTTTGTATTTCCTTTGTATGTCAATGTCAACTATTCTGAACTCTGGAGCATTTTCACTATTCTAAGCCGCGCCCTCAAACTAATACTATTTAACATCATGTCTGTTTACATATAAGATTTAAATCACAGTTGAAATGTCAAACTATCGAGAAAATTATGTACCCTCTGTGGAAACTGCAATGAATTGTATCAATGCTGTAACATCATATACACTGTAATAAACTAAAGTGAAAGTTTAAATTTAAATAAATATCGACAAACTAAGGTTGAATGAACAACATCATTCTGTATGTAATAAAATATAGGTACGCGACTTTTCCACAGTACATAAATTTTATATTATATCGTAGCTTATATAGGAAAAAAACCAAAAAAAGCTTTCTCTGTAGAATGCAAAAAAGTCAAAGCAACTTTCTCAATAGGACGATAAAAGGTCAAAAGATGTTTTTCTACTATTTCTCATTCTATAGAAAATGGAACTTTTTTTATTCATAGCCAATAATACTAACGTATATAATTAGGAATTGTATTTGGACAGACGGACTGACAAAACCATTCTATAATGTACATATGTGGCGATACATAATAATATAATAATAGTTTATTTGCGTAGGGACTGCACTGTATTTGTTCCATAGCGAGAAATAGTGAGAATTGTGGATGTAAAGAAGGAGGTGCATGTGTAAAGTGTAAGTGAGTGTTGAGGAAATAGATAATGGGTAGACCACGTTTGTTTGACACAGCATGGCGTAGCAGTTGGTTGGTTGTAGTGCACTGCATCTGCAGTATTATGTAGTACTTGGATAGATTTGTGTATTTCTGCTGCTGGTTATTACATGCACGTACTCCAGACTCCAGAATCCAGACTACTCACCTACCTACTTCACTTTACTCCACTTTACTGCACGTCTTCTAGGCTACTTTATATACTGATTTAGTCTTCACCTCCACCACTGCAATCATATTGTTAGGTAATTGTTGTACAAACTAAACTTACAACTTGTAAAATAACATAAGCACGTTGTCTTTCCTTTCCTTATACCGCCATGTCCTCCCCACATTACTTCCTATGTACTACATAACCCATTTGAAATATTTACAATATTACAATCTCTCCTTTATACATAAGAAAGCATATTTTATATATATTAATCTATAGTTTAAAGATTTATGTAGGTTATCTCAACTTGTATAGCTACGAATAAAATTCTTAATATCCATCAATAAATAGGAATTTAGATATTGTCACATAATTTTGTTAGTCAAGTAATATATCATTTCACCTTTCCAAAATAGCGACCCACAGTGAGGAACACTATTCTTAATTTATTTTAAAATAGGAAGAATGAAGAAAATGAAAAAAATATAGCAAAAGGGCTTTTCCCTAAATAAATATTTTACTTAACTTTTTACTCGGTTTTCAAAGTATTGTGAAATTTAAAAGGTATCCCAATATTTGGGCTAAATGTGACCATGGATGAAAATTACATGGAAGCAGTTGAGTTGAGAATGTCTCCTCTTTGGCATAATATATGCGTTGAGTATTGAGAGAGAAAGTTGAAGAGTAAGCTTATAGCTACGAATGTACAGGAGAGAAGTACTTACTAGGCCTACTACTACTAGAATGGTGAAAGTAAGTAAGTAGTAAAATAATTGTAGTGGATGCAGATAATATGATTATTATAGATATTATGTAGATAGGGGAAATAATATAATAATAATATAATAATAATGATAATAAAAGTATATCAAGGAGATGATACATATTATAACTAAAGGTAGTTAAGTATAACTGTAGTATACGATGGAGATAAGGAGGGAGAAACAGTTTCGTTATCGAATTTCGATTTGGTTGAGCAATAAAAGGAAATGACATGAGAATGAAATAACCTTAGTTTTGTTACGATGTTCGTCGGTGGCGTAAAATCCTCCAAAGATGGGAAGAAAAGACACGAATCCCGGGAGAATCCAAATGGCAGCTACACAAAGAAATAGATACGTGCGTATTACATTACCTATGCATTATAAGTTAGTAAGTAAATAGCATGGCAATGGCAACCAACTAAACTGCCAGCTAACCACCTATAATAAGTTGGTACTTCCTATAGAATACTTATTCTACTATAGTGACTAGTGTTGTGGCCGAATGGGGAAATGGCCAAAGTTGATTCATCAGGAAAGTTCTGCAAATCACAGACTACACTTCTACAGACAGAGCAGGTACTTTCATACAAATACTCTCTATAGTACTCGTTCTACTCATATATCCCTATAGATAGCAATCACTGTTTTAGTCTATACGTAATATACTCAGAGCTATACTTACAAATCCCTACATTCTAGAGAAAGGCAAACCAGAACCGCAACCGCGTCCAACTTACCCAGTATAATTGCTAATTTTAGAAATTTTAGAAAGCTCCTTAAAGGTTGGTGGCTAAAAATAACCCATTTTCGGATTTTCACAATTATTGGTATCTCTGTCTTTTGTGTTGTAAGTCAACAGCTTAATTCAATGGAATATTAATACTAGATCAATTATATTTGTTAATATATAATTAATATAATATATAATATAATATATTTGTAACATCTAATTTTAAAATTAAAATTAAATGTTACATACAAATATTTTATCCCATTTGTTCACAGATTTCTCATTATTCCAGGTTTGTTACCCGGTTACAGTTTTTCGGAATTTTATGAATAAGGTTGCTTTCGGTTGCTGAATGAAATCACCTAGGATGCCGATTTCTTTGTAGTTCAGAGAAACGGTTCTGTTTATTATTAATAAGTATAATAGTAATTAGCAAATACGCACACGTAAATAGTAATAGGAATAAGCATGGCTACGATATATAGCACTGACTATTGTTACAATATAATTACAAGTAAGCATTCACATAATATTGTGCCATTTCCCCATAAGAACGGGTGGACGCTCGTTAAATACTGCGAGAATTGTCCGTAGGTTGTATCTACGTTGTCGTAAGATTGTATATGTATAAGTATACCGTAAAATTTAAATATTACGTTACTACATAAAATCATTATAAAATATAATTGAAGAGTACATATAGAATGATGGAACTTTGGGCAAGTTTTATGGGAGGGGTTTAAAATGGCAGACGTTATATTTGAATGTTCCTTAGATGAGAATACAGGATTGGATATACTAATTTTACAGCGTATGCAGCATATCTGTACACTTAAATACTATATGGGGTACATACTCTACATACTCTACATACTCTACATACCTATTCAAGTGTGATTTCAAGTGCAAGCGGATTAGAGATTTAGTTTTTGTATAATATTATTATAAGGGAAGTACAGATAGCAACTACTAGAAATATAAATATTAGGCGGGAGGGAAGGCGGTTTATTGCATATTTGGCGGTCGGAAGAGCGGAAGAAGAATAAAAGATCGAAAAAGACTGACTCAGCATGATGCGAACGGTGCGGGCAGTCATTGTCAGTGGGTACTGGAGAGGTTTGCATATTGCGTAGTACCTATCGATGGAGATGGAGCACAAATGGAGGATCGAAACTGCAAAGTCAACAAAAAACTTTTCTTAATTCCACATTCACTTATTCACTCTAATCTCATATAATAATATTATTATACTCTATAATCTATTTGCTTATCATTAGTATATCTTTCTCATATTATTATTATTATTATTATTATTATTATGTCAACGTGTGTTCAGTGTTTGTGTGTGCAAACTGTATAATATATGTATGGAAATGATTTATACATAGATTTCCCTTTAGTATGTATGAATATAGAGTGTATACAAGCTAAACCAGCATTACACAGCTATTTACTGATCTATTATGCGAATCAAACAAAAAGTAGGTATGAGTATCACATTCATACAGATATATTTATATATATTATGTATTCTATACTATAGTTATGCATAGGCTATATGTATACCATAAAGCCAAATTCGTATATTAAAACACTATTATTGATTATAGTTTATAGAGACATAGATTATAATAATATACTTTATCTACCGTCTCCTCCATTACTGCCCAAAAGACTGTTCCTCCTCCTCCTCCCCCTGTCCTCCTCGCCGTCGTCGCTGAGGAAGGAAGGAACGTGCGTGTACGAATCTTGTGCCGGTGCCCGACACGAAGACGCCAAATATATTCCCATCTTTTTTATTCTACTTAGATATTTACAGCTAAATGCACAGTACATTATCAGTATGCGTAGAAAGACAAAGACAAGTGCACTTTGACCTAGTTCTAATAAATAATAAATATTTAAGTAAATGGCTGTTTAATCGTGAGGGCAGAATATAGTCGGAGGACAATAATGTTGGACATTGTGTTAATTTTTAACCACAGTAGAGATTTACATTTATTATCACATTACTACTAATACATAATATACAATTATAAAGAATTTTTAATGCTTTTAATCCCTATTGAAAAAGACTTATCGGGAACAAATATTGTGAAAATGTGTATGCAGAGTGTAGACATTCTTGGGGAAAATGATAATTCCAATGCTTATACGAGAGAAACATAATTTACACAAGATTTCCATTTCAACAAAGATTTTTCCAAGTAGGGACCTTCTACTGGACGAGGAAGGACTGACGGATCATTTCTCCGATACTTAACCAAAACCAGGACTGCATGGACCTGAGGGTACCTAATACCTAATGTTTGGTTCACTATTATTACATTTAGGAAGAGTAACGTTGCAACCGCACTGCACAATCTGTTTTTGTTTGTGAGGAGAGGATTTATCAGGTTTCTCATTTCTGTCTGTGTGAACAGCAGTTTTTGTGACGCACCTGCCTGGTATGGACACCAGCCACCAGCAGTTCATATCACTAACTCTCAGTGTGGGCTAATAGGGATCAGATTAGCAACAATAAGCCTCGTGGGAAACGTTAACTATATTATAGAAAGAATGATATTATTGTGCACTGTGTTGATATATGAAGAAAGAAATAAGAAGGTATATTAGAAATGCATAATACATACTTTTTATTATTAGATATGTAGGAAGTAAGTGCCTACAGACAGATCTGCTAATAAGTATTTAAGGAATAGTTGAAGATGAAGATGAAGGAGAGGGAGTTCCTCCGTGCAGTTAGCTAATCTCCCAACATTTCTTCCGTCGCTCGGGAAAGAGTCCAAAGACTTTATTCGGAGCGATTACAGGGAGTTGGGTGAGATGCCCGCTTGCTTTGGCCATATGCTATAATGCTATATTTGGACTCCGTGCTTTCTCTCTCTCTGGCATGGCAGTCAGTGTGGAATGGAAGTCAATTGAATAAATGTGATAGGGAAAGCAATGAGCGGAATGAGAGTGGAAATGACTAAATCTTCTCCTTTGACTCCGTCCGATCATAACATAACCGCCGAGCCTGTTTGAGCCAACAAAGAGATATCTCTCTCGCCCTCCCTCTCTCTCTCCTGCTCCACATCCAGCACCAACACTACACACAGATAATCTAATGCACTAACTCATAAGCCAAACTCTGCCAAACAAAACCCCGTCTCTCTCTCTCTAATAATAATAAAGAGAACTCAAACTATTTATCACCATAGAATACACAAACTCATATCTACAAACTAGACTTTCTCCCGCTTTCTCTCAACAACTTGTGAGAGAGCCAAGTCAGGACAGGAGCACCCGAGGCCCCGTCTCTTCACCTGTGGGAGGCCCCAACCTAATACACTATACACGCCTAATTGCGTATTTACTTGTAAAATAACTACATAATTCTTTTTTTAACTATAAATAATTAATTTATTGTATGTACTGAGTTTTAAATATACAGAACTAATTATACCATAAGGTTATATACATAATTAGAAATCCTAACTAAAAGTACACATCATTTCACAAAGGAATTATTGCCCTACTAGTATAATGTCCCATTCTAAACACGATCAGCCGTTATACAAGGTATAACAATATGTATAATTATAAGACGCATAGTTTCTCTATTTCAGTCAAGAAGAATCTTTACTGCAAGCCACAAAACAGTAAACTTGAGAAACAATTTCAAAAATCTGTTTTCTTAAAGAATAATTTAACTCACGAACTTTCTCACTGCAGAAAAACATCTAAACTGCAACTGTGCGGCGAAAAAGACGTTAATTTTAAAGTATGTGAAAGCTGGTTAAGTTTTATTATTGTGCATACAGCATTTACAATGAAAATGCAGAATATTTTGAGAAATTGTTTGTGTGATTGTGATTTGTAGTTGAATTCTATAATATAGTCTTGTCGCTCTGCTTCACAGAATTGAATTCCCTTTTGCTGCTCCTTCCTGTGTTTCCCTGCATATCTTCATCACTGTGTGCATTGTACTGTATGCTGTATGTATTTTGTGGATGCCTGTCCACACAGTAGCCACAAGCATCATAAGATGAGCTGAGGGAGCGATGTGAAAGTCCATAATATAGAAGTACATAAATATAGGAAATATAGAGACACTTTATACGTTATACTTTATATCTGTACAATAGGAAGTGCAGAATCCAACTATTTTTACGAGTTCGGCGGAACGTCGTCTTTGCTAAGTATCAATACAGAATACTTGTACTTTCTCCAACTATCCATAAGTACGCACTTATTGCTAGAGTGCCTCCAACTTAAGCACCTTAGCTTCAGGAGAGCATAAATTTCTCTTTTCACTTTCTCCACGATCCATTCTCTTCTCCGCTTACGTATCTTACGTGTAATATAATGGAATCTATTATACGACATGCTAATGTCTTCCTCTTTAATAATCTCACTCAACTACTACATACATAATATTTATGTAACCTAAACAGAGCCTTGGGCATCACAATATATTACATTCCTCTACGCCATTATGTATCTAGTACAAAGTAAAATAATATGACTTGTATGGTTAGAGTGTAATTCATGTATGTACAATCATGATTACCTACGTATAATTATTCTGCAACAATACTTATAGTCATTAAACCCATACTTGGGGGAATCAATGTGTAAAGTAAGGATTTACGACCCTGATTAAAATTAACATAACTCAAGCAGTGATCTGAATTCCCATAATCTTGCATACCACTAATATTATAAACTTACATCTGGCGGCATCCCGAGCACCCCTTTCTATTTCCGAGCAGGTGCTCGGGATGCCGCCGCGGCTTCCCGAGCACCCCAAACTTAGAGTTCGGTGCAAAATTAATAGTGGGAATTTAAAATTAGTTAAAGAAATTTAAATACTTATTTTGGAAATATAAAATATATTACGATCACGATATAACTCGTTATAAAGAGTTCATTCCACAGACGCATAAATCTGAACTACCTGATATCGCTACAATGAGAATCTGTGTTCCTTTTCCAATAATCAGTGTTTATTTATAAAATAATTAATTTGGGGCAACATTTATATTTCAAAAATTAAAAAATAATGTCATAAATCAAGAAATGTTGAAAACAAGGAATATACTGACAATCAAGTTTTGATTTGTGAATGAACAATGAAATGCATTTTTATAACATAATTTTTAATTATGCGCTTACATTTTCAATAAAGTGTTGGTGTGGGAATAAGGATGGGTTTTCGGTCATATCTCAAAATATTTAGTCGGAACCGGACCCCCAAATTTTTCATCGGACATTATTTATCAGTCATGACCTAGAGGTCAACCTCCCCTCACCCTCAGTTGGGAGTTGGGTTAATTAGGTTAGTGCATGGAAATATAAAATGTTTGCACCAAAAAAAAGTGTACACCGAAAATATATTTCTCAGTCCTTTGAAAATCTAGATTTACTTTAGCCGCAAATGTTTGCTCCGAAGAAATGTAGGGGACCCCAGCCTCAAATGGGGGTGGCGATGCATATCCACATTTTCATTTTGCTTGTTCGGTCTCACTCTCAGAAGTTGAAACCATATTTTCATCACCTGTCACTATACTCCATAGAGTCTTCACAATATATTTCATCCAGCCTTTCACCTGGATCTACCAGATCTCTACCACTCATGTTAGGCTTTTAATTACACAAACACAATTTTAAAAACGTATCTATGAACGAATATTAATTAGAGTATTAAGAAATTCAAAGAGAAATAGCCAGTTCTAATTTCTTACAACAGCAAGGTAATTGTTGAAACATGTAGTATGATTTAAATGTAAGATTCCCCTGACAACTGTTCCCCCCACTTTGTTTTAGACTAGTTATACGAATAACTCAACCTGTAATTAGTAAAAGTAGTCAGTCTGATAAGTTATCGTCTTGAATGAAGACGTATTCCAAGATTCATGTCAATGTCCATGTAAAAAGTCCAAGTCCTAATTGTCTGATTGAATAAAACGGTAGTTATTATGCAAAAGTCACTGATCAACGAATCTTTAAGTTTAAGACTATAAAATTCGTCTGGTAGACTGTTTTTTAGAGTAATCTTTATGAATATAAATGTTCCATCTTTAAGTACAAAAATTACTCAAGCCAAGGTAATATTTAATTTAGTAATTTCACCGAGAAATCTCAAATCCATTGGTACTGGTTTCAGCAGGTTTCTATTTTCAGACGTTACCGGGTTATAATAGATAGAAAACGCTGTCATTTTTACAAAATATCTCGGGCGGAGTCCGTCAGACTATTTGCCTTACTCCAATGTGTCAGGACAGCATACACGAGTTATCTCGGATGGAGTCCTCAGATGGCAGTTCATTTTGTATCACATTGAGTGTTAAATCCTGACAAAGTGCATTGTGGACTAACAGAATGTCCATGTGGATGTGCATGAATATCCAAAGAAAGAAACTTTCGAGTCCCCGCAATATACACACACAATTAATAAAACATAGCAAGTCAGTATATAATAGATTGACTCGGTCTGTCATCTAGTGGCATGATTGTTAGTGACGTACA
>JAQFYC010000023.1:0-118215 GCA_034694165.1 Tomocerus mixtus | reverse complement strand
GGTTATTGGTGACCAAATGATCAAATAATTATTATTTAGTTTTGGTGGCAAAATGATACATTTGTGGTTACAAAAAAATATTAATCCATACAATAATAGTGTTTTCATGTACCTAAGTACAATTATTTACCCAGTTCAATGCTCTGTCACAGTCTCAATCAATAATTCTTTACAGTAGCTTTCTATATATTGCTCAGTCAAATTTTCGTATAATTGTCAATAATGTATTGGTAGCACGCATTAATTTGAAAACAATATTTTAGTTTACCGAATCTTTACATTATAATTTGGAAAGCGTGACGACGCTAAGATTACTCTCAAAAAATTCGCCACTTAAATGAATATTAAGTTGGCTATTTTTTTAAATGCCTCTTACTCATGTACAATTAAAAGTTCAATTGCAGTTCACATAATAAAAGAAGTTAAATGGAGATATTAGAGTTTCCGATATTAAGAAATAAATGATAATTTGATTGTCTAAAAGTTGTATTACATAATAAATATTTGGCCAATGTTTTGAAAATAATGAGTAGGTGCTTTTTTGTGACCACCTAGATTTTCTATTCCATCACATCCATTTGTAAGAAATAGTGTAGTCTTCTTGCGCATCGAAATAATAGGACCTGGATAATGTGTGCGTCTTTTCTCCATAGCTTTGAAATTGTTGACATTAGATGGTATTTGTAAGGAAGGGATGTTTGTATATCTATAAGACTTTTATGATCGTATGCCCGAGGTTATGTATTATATCCTAATATTTGCAACAACCTAATAAGTTGCTTGGGTTAAGCGTATATGAAAAGGATGCCACGACATTTTGTTTCTTGGTTTGGTTGGACGGGATAAAAGTTGCTGTCTAACATCTAAAGCTAAAGGGGAAGAAGCTGAGAGAGTTTTGTGGAGTGGAGTGTGAACGCTGACGCTGGCTGGGGTAGGTAGAACGAAGACGAAGACTTGTATAATATTATGTATACGATAAGTATAAATAATTGTGACGTATAATAAGAATTTGAGGAGAAAGAAAGCGTGTAGTGAGCTGTTGTGCTGGACGATTAGAAGAAAGTGGAGGGAAACTCTGGAGAAGAAGGGAAAGGGGAGTGTGGTGAAAGATGCGGGTGGTCGCCTCAATCCCGATTCTCAGAACCGAGAGTCGTCCCTCCTTCTCTTCCTAATTCCTTCTTCGTCATCTTTATTATCCAGATCCTTATTTCTCCAGGATCAGGCCAAACAAGCCAACTGTCAACTTTGCATTACGGCTAAAATCACCACTACAACCATCATCTTCACTATTACTATAATGTATCTTGTACTTACAAGGAGAAAAACAAAATTTGTTTTCACTTCATAATACGCGTCTGTAAAAATTATTATTACGCCAATCTATTTATTGGCATGGGGAAAAGATCATATTATATATTTTTTTTCTCACAATATTACTTAGAATACGTTGCACAAGATAAACAACAAAATAAATCTTGAATTTAGATGATATTATTAAAGTTCTCCTTGTGGATTGACTTTCACTGACGCTCAAAAATATGTATATTCTAAATAATAGCACTGCTTCTAACAATTTTCGGTTTACTCTTAAGTCTAGTCTGTAAGATTCTGGCCACTGAGACAGATGATCAAACTACATAATAAAAATTACTTTAATAGCAAATGTTTTTTTAATAAATTTGTCCCTACACATCTCTCTACCTCCACTTTCAATAATTTCAATGTCACTAGTATATGCCAATAAGTACATATTTTACCTAGTACTTTACCTGCATACCACAGTTTGACCGACCTGGATGACTACTGAAGTTTTAGTATTCCAAAATTCTCTCTTTCTGTTAGATATTGGTGTACTATCGATTGCATATTGCTTCTCCTAGTCTACATTACAGTAGTACACAGTAGTTGTAGTTGTCCTATGTAGTGACTAGATAGACAGGAACCCGGTAGCTAGTTCTTCAGCGCCCGAGTTGGGTTCACTCCCTCAATTCGCTCCAGCCGCATATAACATAGAACGAGATGAATGAATGTGATTGTTAGGATCCACATATTATTATATTACTTGACTATACAGTACATACATTTAATGTATACTTATCTACGTTGTTTACATCGCTATTGATCACTGATACTCTCATTCAGTCACCTTTTTACTACCCCAGTGCAATAAATGCACTTTGCTCTGCAGTTCTAAATTGATTTTCTTTTATCAGCTTATTTTTGTATAAGCACATGCCTGATATTAAACTCATAAAGCTCATATGTTTTGTGGATATATTATGTTTCACTGCAAAGCTGAAGCTTACCAGTATGCATTATATGAATTCAATAATATGTACTTTACATTGCAGATTCTGGAGGCAGTTTGACTGCCAAAATGTTTATTTACAGCCTTTAAATACAAATAGTAATAATATAGTAGCGGTGGTTTACACTTTTGCACTGATAAGTGTTGATAATATTTACTTTGTTATTATTCCCTAGACTCATTTTTTCTCAACTTGCCTCTATTTAAGATGCAACGGGTCTACTGTCTCCACTTTTCCAGGTTCGGTATTGTTTGCCATTTAGGATGATTGCCGTATGAACTGTATGTATTCGGTAGTCAAAAATGAAATAAATTATCTTTAAACTATCATCAAAAGGAAGGAATTTCACCATTTAGCGAAGTTTGTATCATTTTTCAAAATTTCAAGCATCAATTGCATCCATATATAATAATTATCTGTCAATTGTAAACACTATTAAAGTAGCTAAGAATATATCTTCTGAATATATATATATACAGCTTACAATTTGGTACAAAATTAAAAGCTATTCAAAAGTATCTTAGTACAAGTTGGTTGTATTTAATAATGCTGTAACAATGTTTGACCATGATACAAGGAGTAGCATCATGGTTCACTTATCAATTTAGTGCACAATTAGATAGCATTAGAGCAGCAGCAGTGGCAAAATTGAGTTTTGGTTTGTCCTGAGGGATCATATGGATGAGATCCAATATAATGTACATGCAACGCGAGTGAGTGAGGCAACCACGAAATCTACTGAACTGGATGAAGTCTGATTACGGGATTTCGTAGCTACAGAGAGAAGGGACTCAACTCACTCACAACAATCAGACGAACTGGGAGTCCTCCCTGACCAGCAGGCCAGGTGCTTTTTGTTGCAAGAGCCAGGCCAGGTGTTCCCTGACTGACGATGCAGTCCGAAATACATCATTCACTATCAACACTACAGACAGTCTACCTCCCTGAATTTCAAGTCCGTATAATATGCATAAAATGTATGTATACCTACTTTATAAGTAGGATATTATATTAGTTCATACCTATACCTATGATCCTGTACTAAAAAGTACTTCAGTATTAGTATACTTTTGGATTTCAAGGATACCACGAGGATTTTACCGGAATTAAAACAGACTACTTCCATATGCTATGATATTATGTATTTATTATTAAATTCTAGTAAACCTGATTGCAATATTGATAGTTCATAGAAGGCTGTATTCGTAATAGTATAACGCAGCACGCACACGTGCCCCCTGAGCCTTCATTAGAATCAGTGTACTTCAAACGGTACAGGACATCGGTTACTGATACTACACCGTATTTTCTCAAACATCCCCCACTGAATGCTTTTTCTTCTACATAGGCATATATATAAGTAATTATTTTATACAGCGTTTCTTTACGACGCAAATTCTTCCCCACTTTCATTTTTGATGCATTTTATTTATGAGGTTATCCAGTCCTTGTTAAATAAGTATAATACTGACAAACAAATGATATAATGCAAACTGCAGGAATACTTTTAATTAAATATTCAGAAGTTTCAGGGCTCCTTCGTTTGATTTTGTATTTTATGGCGTCTTATACACCCAAGAAAGAGTTCAAGTTTATCAACTACTTCCGCTCCGCATATATTTTAGCTAGTACGGCGATGGTTATGTTTGAATGAACAGCAATTCACAAATCCATATGCACCTATGTTTATTATATTACAAATGGAAGGTACTTCATGCTTAAAATATATCTAATGTGCTCTAGAACCGATTGGTTCCAATGAAAAATTGATGTACCTTAAATGTTCTCTAAAAGCTATTAAAAAGTGTGCGATGTGTTAAGACGCCGTCAGTATGGTCATAGTTAAGTATTCGGCAGTACCCTACCGTGCCGTATCGCTCTACACAAACTACTACTCTTTGTAAGATTAAAGTACCCCAAGATGAATTGCTTTTGCATACAGGAACTAAGAAGATATTTGTTATTATTATATTAACGGAAATTAATGTAGCTGGTGGGATTCCAGTGGGTTGTACATTGTACAGCACTTGTACATTGAGATGTTGGCCGGCATTACCATTTTCAATGTAAGTCGGCCAGTACCCTACTATACAAATACATACAAACACAAACACTTCCTTGCATCGCATTATGATCCCTATCTTACAAACACACCTGATATATTCAGTCTTACGTGTCATACAGTTCCAGATAGTAGTGTACGTACCAATTAGATAACAGAGGCAGATGTGCTATGAACAATTTGTGTAGCCGTGTGCTGAATGCATTTAATTTCACATTTGTTACTACTGCAGAGAGCTTTGATATGGACAATTCATGTCGGTAGGTATTTTACATATTACCTATTTATGTATATATCTATAGTATATAGTAAGGAAATAAAATCTGATCAGCGCTTAGCTTACTAAGCAGACCTGCATAAAAATATTATTAAATACGTAGTATAGTAGTACAGCAAGGCATAATATTTATATACATATTAAGCGCACTTAAATGTAGATGACCTAGCATCACGAATGTCTCATAGGCAAATGGGCAAAAGTGTTTTACTGTAATATCATGCTCATGCACTCATTCAAATACAATACGAGGGATATCGTTGAGTCTGAGTTGTC
Organism: Tomocerus mixtus; assembly: GCA_034694165.1. Classification (NCBI taxonomy): domain Eukaryota; kingdom Metazoa; phylum Arthropoda; class Collembola; order Entomobryomorpha; family Tomoceridae; genus Tomocerus; species Tomocerus mixtus. The sequence goes on along the minus strand of JAQFYC010000023.1, from coordinate 113,291 downwards.
TGAGGGTTGTCGAATGCAAGATGAGACAATTTAAACGTTGAATGAATTGAGTGAAGCATTGAAAGTGAAATGAGAAAAAGTATCCTGCTTGCTGATGCTTACCAGCCAAACTGCACTACTGCTACCAGGGAATAAGGATCACTTGCTTCCTTTTTCCTCTACCCTTATGTCATCCCTTTGACTTCGCCTCCCTACCTAACCTACTCGTCTAGCGTCCCGTTGATCCTCTGCTAAACACGATTTACTCGCGAGCATCTAAGTTACCATACAAATACGATACATATATATAATGCATTTACGTGATACGTGCATGCAACCTACATAATATACACAAGAGTAGAAAATAGGTTGCCTTTATCAATCCCAACCCAATACAGGAAAGATTGGAAACCCAAGCCGAAATTTTATTGATTATTAGTAATTTTACAAAAAACTATTCAATCCAACCAACAAATCTGTCACTACAAAACCAAAATTTTCCATAAAAACAAAAAGGTTAAAATGCAAAAACAGCTAAACCCAGAACGAAATAGATTGCCAGCCAACCCAAAATTTACTGGGTTGGGTTTGATACCATTTTACTTCTTTTAAAGACTTGCAATACCTACCTATTTCTATACTCAACTTGGTAGATACTTTTAAAGTTCACGTAGTGCTTCAGCTAGGCTGCTACTTCGTTTAAATTATATTTTGTAGAAATATATTGTTCACATTCATTTAACAGTTTAGCGAGGTCCACTGACCGTTCATAGTCATTACTCTTACTTTACTACTATAAATTACTGTATTAGTACGGTATTTTATTTGTAAATTTATATTATTTATTACTTCGTCTTAAAGCTTTAATGTAGGTGTTTATGCACATATAAGTTATTGGTAACGAATATCATAGCTGTTTTATAATTAAAGAACACACATTTATCCGATTTTTCGGCCGCCTTATATTCTAACACTAGTAAGTTGTAAATTGTGTCCAAGGAAAATTTCGTCTCACCTAATTCGTTTCCGTAGTGTTAAAATATTGGAAATGGAATTGTGAACAGTAACTTGTATTACAAATATCTACTTCAATAGTTTATACCGATATACAGTAATTGTTATGTTGAGTCAAATAGTAGATTGTTATAGACTTTGACTAAGGCTGCAATAGGTAGATTTTGAGTTTTTCCATGAAACGTGCTTCCAGTTTAGTCTCAAGCAGGTTTCTGAAACTGGAAATAAGTTTGCTGGAGTGAATAGGTTGCTCTGGAGGAAGAGAACTGAGCTCCGTCTGTGTAAATGGCCTGGAGATTTTGAAAAGAGGGTGACGACAATTGAAAAGAAAGACGGCTCCAGTAGTAAAGTCACGTGATTATTTCTGGAACTGCGAATACGGGTATTTCGGGTATTTAGAAAACGTAGGGCAAAGATTCGAGCTGGGGACTCCATATCAGTTCACCCTTGGCCCTAGTGATAGCTTCGGAAGAGGAGAGTGTGTAAGTGTATTGTGTATGTATTTACGTGTGTTGTGTGTGTTATAGGCTCTGCGCGAGTCCCTGCGCAATTGGATATTTTGGCTTGATAACGTGAACATGGACGAAGACGAAATTCGGAGCTTTCTCCGAATGAAAAATATATGAATATATATCCATATAAACAATGGTTATGCTATGTGTGTGTGTGTTGGATGGATAGATATAGGAAAACTCCGACTGAACCGACTCGGACTGAAATGAACTGAACTGCTTATGATTGCCAGCCAACTAGTCCTTCCTCCTCCCAAACTCATCAACATGGACTTGCTCTTGCTCTTACTTTTCGGTCAGCGAGTCATTGTTGTCACTGGTGGCCACCCCCACAAACTCACTCGTTCACACAAAACAACAACATAACTACAATCCTGTCAGTGACACAGTGGTCAACTAAATAACTCATCTTAGTGCCACTGGACAACATCCTTTGCTCACAAACCGATTTATTCAACAATTAGCCAGTCAAATTGACTTTGAAAATGTATAAACAAGCTGGAGAAGAGTGAGAAAGGGAAGAAAGTCTTTTTCCTGGGAAGACAATTGCTTCATATTAATACACACATACATACATACATATAGTATGTATATGTATCTACCTTACAATACATACAGTTACTTACTACGTACATAACACAGCAGCTCTTTCTCTTTCTGTGCAGCTACATCACTTCACATCACCTACCTACATATTATAATCGGATATGGCTGGCATGGCATCGTGTGTGTTGTTTTTCTAATCCGAATTATATCTCAATGGACGCAACTTATTTTATAACAACTAGTTTCCCTAATTATAAATATCATTATTTCATTCCAATCCCAATAAAACGCGAAGCAGCAAGACAGAATTAAAGAATATCATAAATAGAAGTGAAGAAAGTGAAGCAGATGCGTTAATTCATATTTAGACATAACATAAGATATAAGGAAGCATTTTAATCTAACACTACATACAAATATTGGATTTATGAAGTAACAATATTTCATCTGACATTTTCCCGGAATTTAAATCAACATCTCCAAGTTTTCCTGCAATATTGATTACCACTTGCCTTAAATCGACAATTGTTGTCTCTCCTCACTTTCCTTTTCCGTGTCTACTTTGTTACTGTGTTTTGTGGCCACGACGCCCGTGAGTGTGTGAATCTTGCTAGTTTTCCAGTCAATATCACCATATGATCCATTGTTTTTATATGGGAACTCGATACACGTACGAGTTGCCACTTTCTTCCCTTCACGCTTCAATCTTTAACCAGTGAGTTCAACTTAAACTACGAATACAGATATAAGTGTAACTACTCCTAGTGTTAGTATTTTACTATACATAAGAGTACACTACGCTCTATGAGATCTGTGGATCTGACTCGTCTGCTTACTGCTGAAGGAAGCCATTCGATTGCATTGGAAAGAACCCACTTAAAACCAGAGGCCTCAGATTACAAATCCTGGAAAGGAGAAAACTTATTTTCTCCAAAGTTGACTTTCATTCCCAGGTCGTCAGTTAATAGTGATGCCTTTTTAATAATCTCACTAGTAGCTAATTAATTTCCGGGAAATTTTATTTAGAATAAATAGTCAGCTAGCTTTGACGTCCTTTGTGTTCCTCTTATCAAAAACATGACATAATGCATTCCAGAGCCAACGAACAAACTTTCTCCAAAACGTAATTAAATAAACTTTGGATATCAATAAATTCCTTTACTTAAATTACACAATTAAATGTTTCATTAAGTATTTTAGTGAAAGACAAGCCTTATTACATAACTACATACAATTCTGGGAATCTAAATAATTGCCTTTCTAATAGCAATCTAACTCAACTTTCTAGCAAACTCTAACTATCATCTTTTTACTCACCAATTCACATACAGACAGAATACATACAGCAATAATTAAAACAGGTTTTCAGGAATTAATGTCATAGGCTTGCCTTAGCTGCCTTTGTGATAGTGGCTCTAGTTTTTCACTAATCGTAAGCATTTTATAGGTCCGTGGCAGTGTAAACTTATTTATTATTACAGCTCATTGACCTTGAAATCAAACCTGTGTCACGAAATGTAACCAATTTAATTGACAAGTCTTGTGAAATAAAAGTACTTTATCCAGTATTATTGAATATTAAAATTCTTGTCATAACAGTTCAATTTGCTAGTCGAAGTGTGATAATGATTCTATAACGAAATCATTTTTCGAGAAGAAGGAAAGAAATTAGTGCGCAACTAAGAAAACCTTTGAAAGTGTATGAGAATTAATAATTAATACTGGAAATACAATGCAATATTAAAAAAAAATATTTTTACGTTTCTACAATTTTTCTTATGACTTGACAAGCCAGTGTTGCATTTACATTATATCTTCTGCTAAGATTAGTCTGTGGTATTTGTGCGTGCTGAGAAAGCAAATAGAAAAAAGAGAAAATCCAGTGAGAAGAAGGATGAATGAAGAAGAATGAAAATTGGCTGTGATGGAAACATTGGATTCTCTGGGAGAGGAGCACTTGGACTCTGAACAATTAAATCCAGAGTCTGTGGGGGCAGTGGAAATAGTGGAAGTTGGTGTGGGTGTTGAAATAGAAATCGAGAACCACACGGGAGAGGAGGATGAAGATATCTTGGAGGAGAGTGAGGAGTTGGGTTTGAGGGAGGAGACAGTCACAGCCAGTGCCTATACGGACAGCCGACACACTCGGAGCAGAAATGTCATTTCTAAGGGAAATTATCCGGTGGGGACGTACACGACGTCTGCATCCCCGACCTCCGGTGGAGCCCCGTCCGGTGTGGTTGTCATCGGGGGTCGCGGAGCCCACATCGCTCACACACAAACGATTACTCACACTCAGCTAGCCCAACAGCTAGCCCAACATTTGAACTCTGAGCTGAATTCTGCAGAATTATACGGCTCCTCAAATGTAGTCGGTAGTGTTGGAGGGCGCCTTCGGGACAGAAGGCAACATCGAACTGTGACCGTCTACGATAGTGCAAGTCAATGCTCCCCCACCTCCGAGGAAGAGCGAGAAGATCACGGGGATGACGACTTGTGCAGTGTGCTGCACCACCACCCACAGGACAGTGACGAAGACAAGGATGATATTGTCGGTGTCGGTGGTGTGGAGGTGGTCGTGGAACAAGAACTCGTCGAGCACCAGACAGATGAGCACGGCGAGGAACACGAGCAGGAGTTGTCGGCCGACCAGCTAGTGACTGAGTCGGAGGAAGAGAGGGTGCTCAAGGAATACAAAGACTACAAAGCCTACAAACAAGAAATGGGTCTGGACTCCTCAGATCCGGAAATGATGGGTGGGGAGGGGGAGAGTGAGTGCGAACTCTCAGACACACATTGTGCGACGTCGCATATTCCCCAGAACACATCAATCATCCAAGCATCCACGTCGGAAACTCATACTATCATCCGAACAACGAATAATTTCCACCACCATCAACTACAACAGCAACAACAACAACAACACCACCAACAGCAGCAACATCATAGACTTGGTGTTGTGGAATCTCATCACCACTCTCATCAACAGCAGCAACAATCTCATCATCACCATCATCATCAACAGCAGCAACAACAATTACAACAACAGCAACATGAGCAGCAGCATCAATATCACCATTCTCATCACTCCCATCATCAGCATAATATTGAAGATGAGGAAGGAGGTGAGTGCGACACCGTGGACCCACACGAGTGTCACCATCATCACCAAACACACCACCTCCACCACCATCAACACCAGGAGGAAGACGGTGAAGAGATTGACGAGATGGACGAAGGCCAAGAAGTTGTTGAGGAAGTGGAGGAGGACGGCGAGGAGGGAACGCATCAGCAACAACAACAACATCATCAACATCATCATCACTCACATGCTCACGGACTTATGGCTAGTGGAGTCGTTGTTGGTGGAACGACAGTTGTGGGAGGGAGTTTGAGTGCTTTGGGGACCCATTGCGGCCACTCTGGGGCCGGAGAAGTGTTTTCTATGGTGTCAGTGGCAGGGGCCCGCTCCGGCTCCTCGCTCCACTCCGCTCCGTCGACTGCCTCGGCTCTCGCCAATGCTTCCTGCTCTTCAGTCAGTCGTGTGCTCGTCGTGACTTCACATCCATCTCACTCCGCTCTCTCCTCTAGTCACCAACAGCAACAACAACAACACTCCCTCCAACAACTCCCTCTCAACAACAATAATAACAATAATAACTCTAATAATAATAATAATACTAACAACAATAGTAATAATAACAATAATAACAATACTAACAACAGTCAGCAGCAGCAAAACAACGGCAATGGGAGTTCAAGTGTCGTTGCAAGTACAAATAATATAATAAGTTCTAATAGTGCTAGTCATAGTATTTCGAGTGGAAGTGCAGGGAGTAATATTCACCATGCCAGTGCTCACATCACCTTGCACCGGATCCAGGTGAAAGAAGAGTTGCAGACAGCTGCAGAGGATCTCTCCGTAAGTTCCTCGCCGGAAACGGTTTCCACGTCAGCCCTCCGACTCACAGCCTCAGCTCCTCCATCCCACCAGCACCATCACCATCACAACCACCCTTCTTCACAACAACAACAACAACATCACCAACAACAACAACAGTCCACCAATTCCCAACAACAAGGGACGACGAGCGACCAACAAAATACAGCATCTCAGCAATCCTCTTCTAGTCAGCAACAACAACAAGGACACGGACATCATTCCTCCTCTAGTCACCACCATCCTACCAACCACTTTCTCCAGCACCACCACCATCATCATCACCACAGCGGGAGTGGCAGTAGCGCCCACCACCACTCTCATCATCATCATTCCCAAAGCGATTCGAGCAAAAGTCAGACTGTGTCCGTCACAGATGGGGAGACAACATTGACAGTGATAGTGCCTGCGGGAGCGGACGACTCCAACGAAGAGGCGCAGCTTCTCAGTCCAAAGTTGTCGCCCACCTCAGGCATCTCCGTGGCCAGCATGATTGATGCCTCTGAGTTTCGTGGCCTTCAGACTGAGCACGGCTACCAGGCTCTTAGCTCTGTGAACGGAAGACTTTCTCCCGCCGGCTACAGCCCCGGCACTTCAAGTTCCCAATATGCCACACTCACGCCGCTCCAACCTCTCCCGCCCATCTCAACAATGTCCGACAAGTTCAGCTACGGACACGCGGGCAACGTCGCCGGCTCCTTTACCGTCATGCACAACAACGGACTGGGCAATCTCGGACTCGGTGTCAACTCTCCCTACTCTTATGACAAATTACCATCAATGGGGATGTCACCGCCACACTATTCCTCGCCCACCAACGGCCTCGGTCTCTCCCTCTCCCACCAACCCTCCCCCTCCATCTCCCCACACCACTACTCTCAAAACGGTCTCAACTCCCCGCCTAAAGCTCTTTCGCCCAACGGCTACGACTCCTACTCAGGGGCAAGTGTAGCTGCCCAAAGTACTCCGACCTCCTCCCCCTCCTCCACTCCACACAATTCCGTAGTGACGGCCAACGGAGAGCTCCGCGCCTCACAGACATCTTCCTCTCAACAACACAGTCACGGGGGAGGTGGCGGTGGCCACTCAAATATATCTGGCATCAGTCACAACAACCAAAGCCAAAGTCACAGTAGTAGCCACAGTCCGTCGCTGAGTCCACCGTCAGGTTCCTCCATGCACCACTCCTCCCCTCCCCCGCATTCCATGAGCTTCGGTGTTGCCACTGGAGTGTCCCTCACCACCTCCATGCCTAACGGCATGTCCTCCTTAAGTCCACATTCCTCCTCTCATACACATTCCCCTCCTTTGGCGGGTGCCACGGCTGTGGTGGTCACTCATCGAGATGCCTCCTCCCCGCCAACCTCTAGTCCGATGTCTGTTGTCATGTCCTCCTCCACACTCGTTTCCACTACAATTCCTACGGGAGCCAGTCTCTCTTCCCAACCCATTGTTACATCCCACTCTCAACAACAACAACACCATGGCCAGGCAACAAGCGCATCTCAACAACTCCAACAGCAACAACAGCAGCAACAACAACAGCAACAACAACATAGTCAACAGCAACATTCCCACAATCATCCCCACATCAGTCACACCCACGCCGCCGTCAATCAAGCCACCAGCTCCGTCAGTCACCTGAACGTCCTCAGCTCCGCTGCCCTCAAAGCCGCCAGCGGCAGTGCCGTTGTCTCCGTGTCAGGCGGTGGAGGTGGCGGTGGGGGCGGGAGTCAATCTAGTCAATCGGCAACTCACTTGACAGCCATCCCTGCTGGCTCAGGAAATAGTGGTGGTTCTTCCGTCTCCGGCTCTGGGGAGCTGGAAGAAATTAATACCAAAGAATTGGCAGCCCGAATCAGTGCTGAACTTAAACGATACAGCATACCACAAGCAATATTCGCCCAAAGAGTGCTGTGCAGGTCTCAAGGGACACTGTCTGACCTTCTCCGTAATCCAAAGCCATGGTCCAAACTGAAGTCGGGACGAGAAACTTTTCGCAGAATGTGGAAGTGGCTCCAAGAACCCGAGTTTCAGCGGATGTCTGCTCTTCGTTTAGCAGGTAAACAAACTCTTGACTTTCTCCATACCTAAGTAATACACTTTTACTTATAAGGACTATTTTTCTACGTTTTTATTATGTTTGTATTTATAAACTACGTAAAAGACTAACTTTGGGTGTTTGAGTACGTTACAGTACAGTACAGAGTACATGTACACATAAAAATACTATATTACAGATATATGGAGAGAGTTAGTCAGGATTACACTGACTTTCTAGTCTTTGATATTTCTTCGATCTACTTTCTTTAGCTTTCTCTTCTGCCATTTGTAGGTCCCTCGTGAAATCCATCCATTCATTCAGTTCGTTCTCTATTCCCCAATTAGATTTTAACATACTACTTTAATAATATACAACTTCACAATAACTAACAAGGAAGGCAAACGATAATAATTTTATATGCTAAAGCTATACCTATATATTGGAACACTTGCTCCGCATGATAGTGTCCATACATTTATTATTAGTGTCTTCGTTCTATTGAGTTTGGATTCATTTACATTTTTGTCGCTATTATAAACGTAAGTATATTAAATTATATGATTATGTGTAATGTCAAACCGCTAATATTAAGTGTTATAACAATTGAAATATGAAGTATTTTATTTACATTTGAATATAGTATTTAAGTATATCCAACAAACAAAATCGCATTGCATAGTCAGTTGAAAATTCGTATAAGGTATAAGGTTGAAACTTCATACTAAGCAACAAATTTATTATCGGGTGACTTTTCCAGCTTAATTTAGCATTTGCTATGGAAATAAGTAGTTAATGGGGAGGCTTAAATTTAGCATTGATAATAGTAGAATTATTTATTATTGCATCTTTATGTATCACCAACTACTACTTTCTAGGTTTCTGTGTTATTGGGAGTACAAGTACGTTAATTTTCGCAGAACAAATGAATTTAGCTTTTTGCTAGGATTTTCACCAAAATTGAAACATTTCTGCTTCCAGTTCGCAGTTTTATTTGCGTATAGCTAACTGAATTGTAAATGTACACAGCTTCTAGTGACCTATGTGTATGTAGGTTAGATAAATCCATTACATGAAGCAAAGCATATTCGACAGATAGATATCTTGCTTATGTACGGCAGAAAACATGCTCGATTTGGGCATAAGTAGCAAGTGCTTTATATTATGAGCACGCAATGCCAGTCTTTTCCGTCTTACGTGTGTGTAGTTCGATTTCCACATTGAACATTCCATTCCGCGTCAAGTCAATTCCACACGAAAGTGAATCACAGCCACAGTTAGAGACAACTAAATGTCACAATCCAATCCAAAGTTCTACGTCTGTATCATGTCTTAAGCATCAATTATTCAGAGACAACGAAGAATTAGACATACGTCTGTCCTTGCATATTATTCTTACAAAGTACACACAAACACACACAATTTTGCCAACTTTTGCGTTTGCTTTCTCTTTGTTCACCTTGTAGTACAAGCTTACTTACAATTCACACTCATACTGATATTACAATATTAGAAATTTTGTTGCTTCTTAAGTATTAAACCTTTCCTCACATTAGTATTTTTCTGTGTAATAAATCAGTATTGACTAAATGGGATATATAGGTAATAATATAATAATAATAATGGCTAAATTTTTACAATGCTTGACAATGGTCATTAAGAAATACGTAAATAATAAGCCACCACAATAATATTATAGTATTCAATTGATAACTCTTTTAGTTAGTAACCTATGGAAAAAGGGCCATTGTGTTCTACTGTACGTACACCAGTATAACATCAGTACCTACATACAGTAGTATGCAGTATGAAAGGACATGCAAAGTTAGTATTCATTTATCTCTGTGTGTGCATATAATTAAAAATAATATATTGTATATTATCTGTGTATATGTATGTCGTTGTGTATAGTATAAGTGTAAAAGTATGCCTATACGTATATATAGTAGAAACACTCTTGACAGGGAAATACAGATATCATGCTTATTTTCCTTTTTGTGTCTTGTACTACGAAACTTTCCATAGAAAGCAATGGAATTACTTAAGTCGCAAAATTCCATTTATAAAATAACTATGGGCTAATGTTATTCAATTCTGTGTGTGGGACATGCATTCGTAACTCCATTGTTCCAATGTCAAACTAAAATACGCAAATAGACAAGCTTTCACCATTTGCTTGCTCTGCAGGGAATTGTAAACAGCAGACTATTAAAATAGTGCCAGATTTCCTACTGATTTGTGTAAATCTCATTCAAATAAAGCTAATCCTGTAAAAAATTTGAATTAAGCTGCCTTTACTACACACGGCTATTTATATTAAGTAGTAGATGTTTGTTTTTAATAAAGCAACGAAGTGACATTGAATCATTGAACCATGTTAAATACAATAATACTACTTGAATAGTAGTAATTTGCATAGCAAACCTCTATAATTTCGATTTTCCTTGAGGATGGTTGCATTCAAATTTTTATTTCATAAAATAGTATTTGTACATATAGCTGTGTCATATGTAATCGTGAATAGAAAATTGCAGATAACAATGTAGTATGTATTTGTAGCTAAAGAATGAATCTATGCATGTAAGTATGTACACTTAAACAATAGAACAGTATTACAAGCAGGATAAAGTATTTGTCGAGTAGAATTACTGATAGGAGGCTAACTATATAAATGTAACAATGAAAAATCTAAGAGTCAGTAGACCAGCATAACTGCAGTAAAACCCTGTATGTACTTTGCGAAAAGTTAGTATAGTGTAGTGTACATTGTATGTACATCAAAGCGGAGAAAGCAAAGATGTGTTTCTTATAAGTGTACCTATACCTATATAAAGCACTCATTGGCTTTCTATAAGTAAAACCAAACCAAAACGAAGACTAGTCGCATTCTCAACTTGTAAATGTAAATAAGCTGAAAAGGGTTTTAGGTAGCAACTACACAAGACTACAGTACACTACACATACATAGTACTTATACGAGCCACCGAAATATAAATGATTTATGTTATACGATTTATAGTTGATATTGATACATGCAATATAATATTATTGCATTTGTTTCTCTGTACACACCTTACATAACTAATTGTAAGTACCTAGTTCATACATAACATTATAGGAGTACCTAGCATATGCATGCATATTTCTAAAAGTGTATAGGTAGAATAGAAGTTTACTTCAGTTCAGTTCAGAGTTCATACTAAACACTACAGAGTTGCAGTGCCTACTACATATATAAAATAGAATGTAGTTTGTGAATAATGGTTTATCCTAACCTATGTATGCTACTGTGTAAATGTACTAGTAGCTTTGTATAAAAGTTGTACGTGCTGGAGCAGTGCTGGGTATTTGGAGTGAACTGGAATAACTTTAATAAGGGCAGCTAAAAGCTAAAGCTATTTTATTCTTCGACTCGACCTTAGGCTTACGTTAGGTTCTTCTGCATCATAATAATATTTATGTATCCTACGGAATTATGTAGTTGCTATGTGGAATGGAAGTAGAGTAGTTCCTTCCTACATCCTTATATGAACCTCTCAAGTAGCAAAGTAAAGGCAATGCAATATATGCATGACTGTAATATTATTCGTATTTCTATTGTGAGTAGGAGCACTGTTATAATAATGCAAGCAATGTAGGTACTAGTAGGTATGTATTTAGTTCAGTTCAGAAGTGAAGTACATACATACATACATAATACTTACATACAATAGTAGAGAGTCAGAGAAGAGAAAGAGGAAAGGAGTCAGCCAGACCAAACCAGCCCAGGCCAGAACCAAGCCAAGCCAAACCCTAGACTTCTAGTACATACAACTACACCAACGTAACGTAATAAGTAATAATGCATAGTGGTGGTAGTAGTGGTACGAAAACGAAAAGGAAGATAGGATTATAAGATAGAGAGAGAGTTCGTTCCAGGCACCAGCTGGTTCTCTTCTCTCCGAAACTCTCCCCAGTATTTTCCTCTCTTCCCCTTCTCTCTCCAGCAACTCCATTGTATTCCACTTCCATCCTACACTATAGCACTATATATATAATTTCCACAAAACACACTCACCACTACACAAACTTGAATTTAGACATCCTTACATGTGTTTATATGTAGTCCTCCTACATAGGAGATACATAGTATGTATGAACACAGGACTCTGATTTCTACTACCTTACTTACTACTACTACCACATACTAAATACGAGACAAGACAGGCCAGTTCTGCAAGAGTTTTAATGGAGTTTCACTGATAATATATTTTATATATCCTTTACTTTACCAAGTAGCAAGGTAAATACATAACTAACTTAACTTAGTTTATTTACGTATATAGGTATGTAATAAGCGGTGTAATATTTAATATGTACTATCGTAGGGATAGAGTGAACAATAAAGATAGTTACTCCTTACTATTAACTTATTAAGTTAAGAATCCTATGTGATGTGATACTTTGGATCTTGTATGCAATGTAGAAGGCATTGTTTTGTAGTAGGTATCTTGGTTAGTTACTTATTTACTTTGTTTATTACAAGCCGGCATCCCACGCAGGCCTTGGTATATAAGAAATAATAATGTGTGTAGTGGGTAGGTTAGGTAGGTAGCTAATGGCAGTGGTAATACAATGGTTACTATAAGATTCTATGATTTCATAAAAACGTTGTATCTCCACATCCATCCGTATGATATACAGTGTTACTTATGTAGATATCTACATAAGTAGTTCTCGCCAAAATACTTACATTTTTACACAGTAGTACATGCAGTGCTGACTGACGTAAATATAAAACAATATTTGGCTTTGGATTAGAAACAGAATAGGTATGGTATCTATTGTGTGCACCAAATTCACTGCTAAGGAGAGAGAGGGATATTACATAAGAGTAGTACGAGATTCAATGCACAAGAGATAGTAATATATCTGTAGTTAGTAGTTAGTTATGCAGTATAGTACTATTAATTACCATTATTATCATTAAAAATCTACCCGTGTGGTTCTCCTCTCTTTCTCCATTATTTTCCTCTATCGTATCCCAGTCCAGTCCTAGTTCCAAGCACAATTCGGTTTTTCGCTATCTATCTGTTGGGCTCCGCCTGGTTTGCCCTTACAAAATAATGACTAATCGTACAGCGTAAGCTACCTGTGCTTAAGGTTCCCTATACTAAAATACTGAATCTACTAATTGTGGTAGAAAAAATGTTGGAAAATAATGTTGCTTGGATATTATAGTTAGTTCCAGTTTATTTTCTGTAATATGTATATGATGTGTAAGGTACATCAGATGAATTACACTCAGTATATAGTATTATATGCAACCCTATGCATTTCGGTAGAAATATTAACATCTCATAGTAAAAGTTTACTTCAGCAACCCCTTCCTCTTCCCTCCTGCTTTATTTATTATGATTATGCGACGCAGTTGCACTGAAATTTCTACTCAAGATTAATAATAGTGATAGTAGCGGTGATATGTCCATGTATACTACCCTTATTTTATAAAAGATTATTACAAAACGAAATGTTACTACAACATCTGCAAATAAGTGGTCATCTGATCATTGGTCAAAAGCAGAATATAATGAGCATTCCCATCTAAAAGTTTTAAAGCGGAAGCCTCTCCTCTTTTTCTTTAAACTTTTTGGGCTTATAGATTGTGGTGAGACACTACATATATTAGTCTCACTGGAAAGTTGCCAAAAATCAAGTTTTGCACTTATGCACTGGACAATTGTACATCGAATAATTATGTAACAATATTTATAACAATTTTTATATTGGGACTGAAGCGATCATCGGAAATTTTTTGCCAGTTGGTCACAATCTTCCGTTAACTATGACCACAGAAATCTGATAAGACAGTAATATTGGGGATAATGTAATTAGTGACATCATTAGCAATGTGGCTTCTCAATCGGCTACTGTTACAACTCGCATAGAAAATAATTACCTTATTAGTTAGATACTATACTGTAGTAGGGATGTATGTACTACTATATTATAAAAGTAGAAATGTAGCAAATATATTCAGGTAGGTATTTCAAATTGCTGTAGAATTATTATCAGTTGCACTATCAATAATAATAATAGACACTGGTAAGTTGTATATGTATGATATATTCTTTGGAGACGGTTTACGTTACTGCTGTAGTATATCTGTAATTAGGAGATGACCAGATTGGAAATATAATTTAGGTCGAGGAGAGCTCTCTCGAAGAAAGTTTGACTCACAGTGACTCAATCCTTAGGAATATTATATTTACATTAGATACCTACGTTGATAGTGCATGATTTGATAATTTCCGTATTGGCCTGCAGCCCAATTACCTCTACGTGGGTAAGATTAGAAGTGAATGGAATGTGATTCACTCACGGGGAATTATTAATCCCATAGTCCATTACATTCCCATACATCCTTAAATTAGACAAATACTACAAATAATACAAAAGGGTTAGGAGAAATAATGAGATTTCTGTTTTCCTATTTATGATAGCAGACTTATTATATTTAGCATAGGTTATCAGCCTAATAATTGTTCACATTTGAATGGTTTGGGAAATAATGCACTGTCATAATGAACTATAAAATACCTACTTACATTTTGTCCTATTTATTATTAAAATGTGAGATGCGTATTATTGTTAACCGTATATTATGTACAATGATTGCATGGGGCGTGTATATACTTTACAATGGTGTAAATAATTATATAAAAGCCAATTTTTGATTATTCTTATCCCATTATAAGCACCTAAAATTTTCTGTTTAAAAAGAACAAATAGCTACGAAATTTTTTCGTACTTTCTCTTGCTTTCTTTAACAGATATGTTTTCTAAATGGCTAAATAAAGTTTTTTTGCTTTGCTTTTCCGTCAAGAGTATGACGGTATGAAAGCTACCTGCTTTGATCCTTCAGAAAAAATGGTTGTTCTACAATGAGATAATGTATGGTATAAATAGAAAATTTTATTTTGCTTTAAACATATCATATGTTACATATCATTTGTAATTCAAAATATGTCTTCAGTTATAAAATTGTTGGTATAACCATTTCCAATTCCTCATTAGAGTTTCCAATAAAAATAATGTATTTAAGTGACAATTAATGCTGTAATTAATTAATTAGAAAAACCTCACACTCAAAGTGCGGTTGAATTTTTAATTCAAAATAGCACAGTTACACAGAACCTCTTTTGAAGAAACGGTAAGTATATTGGTATTTGTTACAAGAGTGTACACAGTCACAGCGTATG
This sequence comes from Tomocerus mixtus, assembly GCA_034694165.1. Taxonomy (NCBI): domain Eukaryota; kingdom Metazoa; phylum Arthropoda; class Collembola; order Entomobryomorpha; family Tomoceridae; genus Tomocerus; species Tomocerus mixtus. The sequence goes on along the minus strand of JAQFYC010000023.1, from coordinate 98,018 downwards.
CATAAGCACGTGCACCCTAGAATGTAATATTCTTTTATTGAAAGCCTTGACTACAGCTAAAGTTGAACCTGCTATATGTAGTTTCATTGTTAGATGCACATACCTTTGCTAAAGGTTATCAAATGATGGATCGATGGCTATATTGTATGTATGTAATATTGTATTAAAAGAATCGTTCTTGATAAATACTAGTGTGCACAATAAGCACAATAGATACACTCCTGCCATGCCACGATGAAATATACCTATGCAACCGAACTGAAATATCGTTCCAGTGGGTAGATACAGTATATCAAGTAGTCTTTCCGCAACATAAGTATTCATTGCACTTAAAAAAAGGTACCTTATATCTACTTATAAATGTAGGCACCACGACACGACAAATCATCAATTTTCACATTGGCACAAGTTTTGTTCATAAATAGTTACCTATTATATCTATCTATCGCAATAGCTGAGAAAGGAATACATACACTATGGTCACTTATTTTAGAGTTCACCTGTATTTAATGCGTACATACGCACAGATTGGTATTTTTTAGTTTAATTGGATTAAATAGATAGCAAAGGGGTAAACTCTCAATCAGTGACATTATCTTTTTGATCTTCCTCCTTTTTCATCTGCATACTCAGCACAAAAATACAATTTCCATCCAGTGTGCTACAAATCCCTTTAGACAGAATAGTTTAAATATAAGCTACAAAAACTATTCATATTCCTCGAAAAGAGTTACCTATTTACGTACTATTTTCCAGTTTGGGGTATCGAATTCGAATACAATGTAATGTTATGATATCCTTATAAGTGAGCATATTTATTATACTTAGTATTCTAAGTTTTTAAACGTGGAGATAATTTTTCGACTTAAAAGAAGAGAGAACGTGAGTGGGACATTGCTATTTGAACTGTAATAGTGGGTATGAGAGACGTAGAGAATATTGGGCACCGGTTCCTTTTCCTTCCTGTTTTACTCTTTCTTTTGGCTGCAGTTGCTCTTGTTTGTTCTTGTTGTGGTGGCTGAGTGGGTTGCGGGGTGGGTGGGTCCTTTTTGCCTCTATTCGGTGCACTGACAGAAAATTCGGTTCTCCTGCGTACCTGGTGCCCGGTTTCCTCTCCATCACTGTCCTCACTCCTCACTCACCGTCCTTATTTACTATAGTATATCTATCTCAACTACATATTGTAGGAAAAACTAAGGAAATGTCTATTATGGATATACGGACATTATACATCTAGAATATCCTGCTATTCCTACATACTACAAATAGTATATAATAATAATATCCAGCTATGAGAGAAAGAGAGAGAACATTACACGCCACATCCTCAATTCACTCCCTCATGGATGGCTGCTTTAGTATCTTTAATGTACACGAGAACGACGATCAGGAGTCCGTATATTCCATGTATGTACACCTTTAAGCCTTTAACTATTTACCGTGCATTGCAAACTCACTTAATAAATACCATAGCCATGGGATAAAATACCATGCAGTTAACGATAAGCTTGGCTTCACTTGCTTTGCCTTTGCTCGGCCAACTTGGCTGGTTTGGCTTGGCTTGGCTACCCTCTCCTCTTTTTCTCTCTACTACTTACTTACTCCAATATGTATTACCCACTACCTACACTACAGTATCTATAAATGTACGTTCTATCTATGTATGTAGTAGTACTTTCATTTAATTCACTTTCTTTGCTCTACACCTTCCTCATTTCCTCCTTGTACTCTAGTGTGGCATATATACTAGTATAGCAAATATACCAACCTTCTCATACTAATAGACTCCCTATGAACCGAGCCCACTGCTACTCTTTGAAAACATTGACAATGAGTTTGTTCCCACCATACATTGTCATTGTCTCCACTTTCTTTCCCACTCTATCCTTCCACATTTTTACAATACAGATAAGAAAAAGACAAATGTTTAACCAATCTCATGTTTCTCTCGGCAAGCGAGTAGCTACGAAAAATTCTCTGCTCTCGCTTAGTTTTCCTAAATAACGGTAAATAATATTTAAGATAAGATATCATTTTCATAATACATATAAATACAATAGGTTCATTGCTAGTTATAATATTACACAGAACTGTGTACATGTTTCAGTTTAGAAAATGTTATGTTGATATTGTTTAGAGTTGTTTTGACCATTCCCACATTTAATTGTAAAATGTGTAGAGATAGTCTTATAGTTTTAACTAGTATGCACTTTTGTTAAACCCAGTAATGAAAGGAATCATTTACCAATGCTTGTATTTATTCTATAATTCGTTACATAATGAGGGTAAACGGGGAACAACATAATATAATTACACATTATGGTTAGCTTAATTGAGGGTTAGTGAACCTCATTCTCCTGCAGTAGACATATACAATATGTACATAAACGCTTCGGTCTATTTAAATATTCATTTTCATAACGAAAGGAAATATTTTGATTTGCTTTCTCGAACTCGAATGCTGATAATGAGTACTCAACCTATCAGCTTTGTGCAGTAATATATTGTCAGGAGAATGATAATAGATCTGTTCAAGGCTTACATTATTAAAAAATAAACTAAAACATAAGAATCAACTGCTTATAGTACAGAAATTAAGTTTACTTTTCTTTACTGTGGGGGTAAATGTAAATATAATAGAAATTATTCTACTGTAGTCTGTAAGTTTTCCTGTGTCTTCGTAAAGAAAATACACTTATTCTTAACTACGCACAAATATGTGTATTATGTATTTCCTTAATAAAAATATATTTATGTAAGAAAATTTTTTTAGTTAGTTTTGCACAACATGACAGCGTGGGTTCGAATATTGTCTATGGCTCTTTACCAAAATCCGTACTCACGTTTTACCTGAAATATTTATTAAAAACAAATAAAAAAAGTTCCATACTGTCAGCATGCCAAACTAAAATACGTTAGAACTGATAGATTGTTCAAATAATATTTGCAAATACCATCTCATGTTTGCGTACTAAACTGTATGGATGGAGGATGAACCCCAAGCCGTGCATGCTTAGCATTCAAAAATTGCTAAAATAATATGAGATAACTGCTCCCTAGAGTTTACTAAATAGCGACAAAGTTGCTATACATATTATACACAGTCCACTGTATGTATAGTAAAGTGAAGTACTATTCTACAATGCAAACGAATACGTGAGCTGAAATAGTTGTGTAGACAAGGCAGTGAAAATTTACTGTTTTATAAGTATCTGTACTTATGGTTTTGAAATAGATGTTATATCTACAGGATAGTTATATGACTGTAATATGGGGTAAGTTGATAATAGATATCTGTCATGTCATATCTTTCTGTAGTATAGGTTGGAGGAATATGAGTTTCAAAGCAAAGCTCGTTCGAAAATTCCATCATTAAATTCCTTTGTAGTACTTTCTCCTGCTCTGAGAAAATATGCAGGCAATTACAGTTGACTCATACTCATGTTCGTATGCATACCCGCTGGCTGGTTACTTAAGCAATGAGACAAGACAAGGCTTCGTCATACAAAATACTAAACTCCTCCGTGGCACAATAACAGACACACTGATGTTGGGACGGAACTCCACTGGCTGGGTGCCTTCCTTTCTCTTGTCTTATTGTCTGCAATGTAATACACTTTCACTTTGTCTCTCGACTGACGAATGTCTTCCATATTTCACTATTTTCTCCGACAGGAACGCTGATTTTTGAATCTTTAGATTTTCAGTAGACAAATCTTCACCATAGTTTCTCTTATGTTTAGTAATAATGGAGGTTTTAAATTTTTCTCTATACTGAAAATATTATTCCTCTATAAATACTGCTTTTGTCACTTTTTCTTCTCCCTGGCAGCTTTTATAAAACCTGCCTAACAAATTCTTCATATAAATACCATCATGGAGAAGATAGACAAACAGTACAGAGTACAGGTAAAATCTACCGCTTTCTTTAGATGATTATTAAACACAAGCTATGTGCTAAAGTATTTTGTATCTACTATCTTATAAACTAACGCTTAATGTTATTTATCCACAAAAAATTACATAAAAGATTATTTCCAATTTCTGCACTTAATTTTCTAGTAGAAATTATCAATTCTTATATTGTTTAAGTAAAACTCATAGGAAAATACAAATCTAGAAACTACAAATTACAATTTAAGTCTGTTCTGGTATTGTATGGTAATTGGTCAGTTAAAGCTACCTGGAATCTTTTGTGACAACAAAAGTTTTTCTTTCTCGCTCTTGATCCCAACAAATTGTGTAAGTTAGCAATTAGCAATTAAGTAGTAGGATATTTAATAGTTAGACAAACAAATGTACTAGAAATGAACTTTCTCATTAATTACTCAGTCATGAATGGAGTATATCTAATAATAACTACCTGCTATAGCCAGAAACAATTCAGCTACCTATATACTGTCCAGTGTCCACTACTCCTGTTAAAACAGTCAAAGTCAGCAACTCAGGTAAAAGAAAGAAACTTATAGCTGAAGAAGTATGTGTAGGGATATAGAGATAGTCGATGTAGGAGCTACCTACTAGTATAATAAATATCTATGTAGAAAGAGTAAATATAGCAGCTACCGAAAATATTTACTCTCGTAGCTTGTGATATAACAGATAAACTTCCTATTACGTATAAAACCTTACCTTTTATCTACAGTAGTGGCGTTAGATTTAATACATATAGTAGTATAGGGAAGTAGTAAAAAGTATTGCGTAGGTATACATACGTTGTGTTGTATTCTACTACGTAAAATCAAGTAGGTGCTGGCCATATTGTTATGCGAGTTGTAAGAACCATAGAAAATGAGCATAATTCAATACGTATAAATAATACTTATAAAACCTACTACTACTTTTTGTATAGTTGACAAAACAAGGATAACAGCATTGAAAAGACGGGGAGACTTGTTTGCAGTTTGTCGCTAAATACTCGATCCGCTGGTAGAATAACTGAAGTTCGTGACTAAGATTTACAGGCCAACAAGAATTAGGGCCAGCTTACATTATTTCGTTGCCAATTTATTATTTCAAGGCAAATATGTTGAGTATGTAGATATTTTATCAATACATTTCAATATTCATCATGAATTGTGTTACATGCGGTTTTTGTTTCCATTTTTTCAATAAAAAGTATCAATTTTGAACGGAGAAAGTAATCTTTTCTGTATTAAGACAACTGTTCGCTTTAATAACGTATTTTGCTGGTATCATGTTACACGGTGGTTGTATTCGTGAATGAGTCAGTAAAGGAAGAGGGCAGTACTAATGAGCTGCAGTCGTCCCCTTGAATCTTGAAGTTATGTTTGTCGGGTAATAAGCGTTTCTGTAAAATTTACTATGGGAGAAGCAATGAAGTCTCAATTTAGTTTTTCCTTTTCCCTTCAGTTAGAATTATAACTACTGAAATAACGTTGTTGCGTTGCGATGCAATGCTTTTGGCTTGCTTTCCTTTGGAAACTGGAAAGGCACTTTCTCTCCTTCTGCTCCATTAGTAAATACGAGTAGCTTTCACGGAGAAAGCTCCTCCGAAGAAAGAGAGTTGATGTGAGCTCCTTACGCTTCGTTTCGCTATGCTCCCGTTTCCTTTCTGTAAAGGAGCTTTGTTTATTTGTATGTAATATGTAACACAGTCGGCAACCAAAGGGAATAGAAGCGTTAAGTTAAGTAAACGTTATTCCAGATTGTCATGTAGTGCAGCAGGCAAAATATACAGTTATATAGGTATGATTGCTAATATGTACATATATATCTATATCTATAGAATTTATGTGGTCGTGTAACGCCACCACACAGCCACTATAGCATTACATAATTCTTCATAATAGTAATCAGTTAGCTTTTGGTATTTACAGTGTATGTATGAAAATTGTAAATAGTATAATATATCTACGTGTGTTGTCCATTTATGTATCTAGTAATATGTAACAATAAATGGCAAAAGGGCAGCCAACACAACATGCACTTATATTTCGGCATTTCTGATTCACATATCCACATTATTATAGCCTTATGTAGTATACTACACATAACGCAGAAATAATTCTAATATAAAATTGTAGCAGGATGCATGAATGAAAATTCTCGGTGCTATGGAAAAGCATATAGTTCGCTGAAGACGTTGTACTCACACTGTGAATAAGGGTAGCCTTTTGTATAAAATGTTTGGGATGGGACAGCAGAGAACAGGCAGCAGGAGCAGGAGTGAACGGCACAGGGCACAATTCACTGGATGAAGTTGATGGCTGGAATGAGAGAAAGCCAGGAGACGATTAATTACATCTGACTAAAAACTTAATTTCGGGGCTGTTTGAGTTTCTGGGAAGACCCAGATGGGGTTTGACGCCTGGGAAATTGTTCCATAACGCTGGGAAGATGTCTAATTAAAGAGCCTCTGTTATTATTGCATGCCCTACTATTAGGATTGAGCGGCTTTTCTGGCGGCCCATTCTAACACATCTTCTGTTTCCATACGACATTATTCTTCTTCTTTTATATCTTACGTCTTCTAATAGATAAGTTACATACTGTACATCTGTAGATAGTCATTTATAGTTACAACAAAGTTACGTAAATATACAGACAGATGTGGTATACTTATTTATAGAAAAGGGCAAAGGAAATTAAACCTGTTATATATAGTAGGTACCATGATGCACTGTCAATCAAATAAAACGCTTCCTATTTTAACTCTTTGTTTTCCTCAACTCCTCTTACAAATTTCTCGCTTCAGTTTTTATTATCCTATTACAAATTGAACACAGAATTCATATTGTAGTTGAAATTTTCACTGCTATTGTGTCACTGTTAGAGCGAAACTCATTTTAAATTGTGGAGCTTGAAACAAACCTTTTAAAAATTATTGTATCCCACCACTGTAAAATTTTGCATAGCCTTAGTATTGTTTACACATAGTATTTATACCTTTTATTTGCTGTTTGTAGTACCACTATTTTTATAATACACGATGTAATAATTGTGGAATTGGAAATGCCATTTTGCTAGACATGTAATAGTAAGTAAATATATTCCCACTTACACGAAATAAAATGAAATATTGTCATTTATAACCACGCTGACGTGCATCAAATATAGAAAACCCTGTTTGACAGAAACATATGTAAATGCTAAGACAAATCGTATGTACTGCACTTCAATGTACCTATTATGGAGGGCGTATGTAAAGTGCGTATCCGAGCTGTATGTTAAAGTGCATTTCATACAGTGCATATACCGTGTTGGACGAATTAGTTCCCCTTGGGGATTTGTGGTTTCAGGCTTACTTTTTTTCAAAAAAAATATACGTACGGAGAAGTATTGCGTCCATGGGGATTTAAAGTTTCAACTATTTTAATTTCGTCCCAAAAATTATACATGAAAAAAATTGGAAAATAATTAAAAATAATAAATGAAAATAGTAATGCTCAATTTAATCCTCGTCATCCGAGGAAAGAAGGATATCTTCCGAGTAAAGGTAGTTCCGTCGGCTGAAGATAATTCTTTGGCTTTGAACAAAATTCACGATCTGGACAAACCACAATAAATCTCCGGTGGGGAATTATGGCTGCATGGGGAATTAATTCGTCCATTACGGTAGATGGATTGAATGAAATTTTGCATAGTTCACCTCACAAAATGTTCTGTTATGCATGTACCATATCTTTATAAGAAAGGTTATGTTTCACATGCATGTACGTACATAACATACATTGCCTTGTCTGTTGTATCCAAGAATGGCAGACAGGCAGGACAGCTTCTCAAGTCAAATGTTTGCAAAGGCAATGACGAGGAACTACTTAGGTACACTAGGTATTCTATGTTGTAAGATTGTGTATTCCAGGGCACATGTTTACCGTATTCCTCTATTAGATGCCTAACAAAATTGTTTGTGTTTTTGGCGTCATTCATTTAGAAATTCATATTTTGGCAATACACATACACATATAAATATTAACAATTTAAAAAGTAAGTTTGTAATTTTCTCCCAACTTTCTAAAAAGAAAATAACCATATTTCACACGCCGGATTTTAAAGATTCTCATATTCCAATATGGTATCCATTTATAGTAATCGAATTTTGAGAAAACCCCGTTTCTATTCAAAAAGATTTTGTGTCTAACAATTACAACTTGTGGAAATAATCTGAATTTTACTTCTTAACTGGCAAATCGAAATATTTCAAGGTTTGTGGATTCTCAAGAGAGTTCAAATCTGGTAAATACGGTATTTAATATAAAACATAGTTTCTAAAATAAGCGGTAGTTAATAACTAATGATAAGTACTTTTTTGATATTGTTCACCCTTTTTCATTGGCTTATGTTATTATAAGCTTATGGAGGAGATAACACAGTGACTATATTATTATAGGGAAAGTAGATAGAGTAGTTATACCTATTCCTATCATACCTAAACATTATATACATAGAAAGCATATGCTTATCAACGTACTTCCTTGTCTCCTTGAATACATTTACTTTCCATTCCACTGTAGAAATTTCTTCTTGTACACTTTATATTTGGAGTTTCTAGCATAAAATTCCTTACATGCATAGTATACTAATAATGCACTATCTGTATACTATGTATATGACACAATACATATGTATATGTTTCCACTCACTCACTCTTGCGAACTAAAGTAGACAAGAGAATAGTCAGTAAACATCCTCTATGTAGTGGTTGACAAGTGGACGACATTTGAATGGTGAAGATAGGGGAAAGTGGAGGAATGATGAGAGGACTCTTTCTCTCTGTCTATTCTGTTCTGTATTTTCGCCATGGCATGGCATGGCACTCTGCCATGCATGCTACTTGCTACATAGCACACATACATTCTAGACTTACAAACATACTTTCACACAAAATGCACAATACGTACGAATAGTAATAAAGCAGTACACATTTGTACTGTATTGTATGCAAGTACAAAGTGGACGTACCTACATATTAAGACTAGCAGTAATAATACACACATAGGGAGAGACAGAATTTTGGGACAGGTTCCTCTTTCCTCGTCCTCTCAAAGTTTGCATAAGTATTTAGGTACAATAGTCAAGCTGCTTGCTTGACTAGAGAGTTGAGTGAATATAAAATATGTGACTATATAGAGTGTGACTATATCTGTATATTTCATTGAGTAGTATTCCATTGCTTTGTGTTGTGTAATTGTTTCCTTCGTCTCGAACTCTGCTCTCTAAATTCTCCACAACTTTTCTATGTGTGTTGAACTATTTATTATTATATAATATTAATAATATACATTTATCTACAAATACTATATGGAAGGACACTTACATACATAAGCTACGTAGAGTACTATTATGTTATTATGTAGATTTTAGAATGTCCTCTAAGTTTATGTCATATATGCATATTAAGGTTAGATTATATACATAATAATAAATATTATAAGTGCGCACTAGAATATAGTGACTGACTGATTGACTAATGTATTTCGAGTAGGGATATCTTGTTATGCTTTATTCTGTAGTGTTTCTAGTTTCTACTGTCCGTCCGCCTGGAGCATTAACATGCATGCATGTATATAAGCTAAGGCTATTTAATAATAGGAGTCTGTGAATGTGAAGTGGAATGGCAGTTAGCTCTGTTGGAAGCTCCCATTTGTTTCATACAAGTTCCTGCCTGGCTCTAACTACTCCATTTTCTATCTCTATAACATGCACATTTATTTACTTGCCTATTCTTTCTCTTCTTTATTTTATCTACCCATTCCACACATAGACTTTGTATTTATACAAGCATATATCTATTGTACTGCCTATGCCTTATGTGTATTTACCTATATACATAAATAAACTGTGCATACCTATCTACATGCATAGGGAAAGTCGCTGCTAAATATATTTACAAATGTACACCTTCCGTAAACGATAGTAGTAGTAGTACATATACAAATACAGACTAAAAGTCTAACTAAGAGTTCACAAAATATCCATGGTTGACTATTAGGTCAACTTACGTTCATATGAATATTATCCCAACACAAATTATATTAAGTTAACTTGTATGGCCATATGTTTCTTATATACAACTATAAATGATAATATGAATCATAAGCACTATGTGGACAGAGTTTTAGCGAGTAATGAGATGAACTGCGGTACACGTAGTTTGTAGCTTATATAGTAATGTAATATAATGTAAATATATTTATCTGGGTGTCTAGTGTCTGCTTCTTCCTTCATTTCAGTTCATTTCACCCGAAATTGCCGAAATAGGAATGCGAGCAAAGCACTGAATACTCTATAGGTGCTTACTCTTATTGTACACTATATTACATAGTTATTAGAAGCTTTATGTGTAAGTATATCTCTACATACATACATTATGTGTATGTCGTTGTTGTCGTCCTCCCGTCGTCCTTTTCTTCTCCTTTTCCAGGCTATTAGTTGTTAGTACAATGGTACATGTGTAGCTTTCGCTTTGCGATGCTTTAGTTTTTGATATGTTATTATGTTATGTCATGTAATGTTAGGCTATGTAAATACATACTAACTCCATTTACATTCTCTCTCTGTCCATATACATGTATATTAACAATAGTAGTGATAGTACATTATATCTACGCTTTTCCTCGCAGTAGAGTAAGTAAGAGAAAGTTGAAGATAAATAAGGAGGCTTTTCTTTCCTCTATCTCTTCGTTAGCCCAAGTTTACATTAGAAGGTGAATAGTGAATGGTAAATAGGAATACCTTTCCAGGGTAAGGTAAACTACCTACTCGAATGAAATGCAGTAATAGTAGTATAGTGTGGCACAGGCTCGGCCAGGCAACCAGGCACTAACGAGAGCTAGTAGTACATACTTACTACATACAAAACACACACGTACTTACTTAACATTAGTCAACCCACTCCTAGCACAGATAGTGGTTTACTACATGTATTATATATAACATGTACATAGCTATCTTTTTATATATATGTAATAAAGCCTACCTAGATAGTTACCTATGTGAATTCAATGTGTAGGAACATTATAAGTATATAATGTGGAAGTAGGACTGTGCATAAAATATGAAGCTTTGCCTCTATAGGCGTCGTGTCTGCTTAAGGAAGTACATATGTACAACATAATATTATGTGCATTAAATATAAATACATTAAGTAAAACGTTTAAAAAGCACCTAGGGCACTTCAACTTTTCAACATATTTTATATGTAAATTATTATTATGTACTCTATATACATACCTAAGTAGCCTAAGTTATATATGTAGTTAGTCATAGTCGCAGTATCGCAATAATGTTCGAGTGACATGGCATAAGCATACTAGGTAGTGTTATAAATATATTTATGTTTATGTTTAAAATTGTGTTTCTATTTGAAGGCGTAGTAAATATGTAGAGTTAAGTTGGCAAATGAGCGTGTCTCTCTAACTCTAAAGGCAAAGGCAGGAAGGATATATGTACAATGTACATATGTACGGGTATAAATACATAGAAGTGAAAGATTGTCGCCGGCCACACAAATACTTAGGTTAGTCCATTCCTTACCATTGCATTGCCTTATGTACTACGTCCTAACGCTTTATTATAGTGTGCTAATATATTATGAGTAGACAGACACAGTTGCTCACTCACTCACTTACTTGCTTACTCTACTCGGTGCCAAAGAAAAGAAAAGGAGAGAGACAGAGAGTAGAGAAATGTACGTGTGTAATGTAAATGGCGAAAGCAAAAGTGTACTATGTATGTATAGTATGTAGTGACAGTAAGTATGTAATGTAGTACTACGTATACGTATGTATGTATATGTACGCATAAGTTCTTTGCCATACATTCTACAGTACAGTTGTACAGTATGTTATGTACTAAGTTGCTAAATAGAGAAAGGGACGGTTTATTTTATTTCCATGAGTTTTGGGGCAACCAGGAATGTTTTCCCTCGTTTCCATGGATCCTCTGATTCACGCTTGCATAGTCCCATTTATTTTGTTCTGTTCTGTTCTCCTGCTACTTTTGGTTAATTCTCTGCTCTCTTCGTTCGTCCTGGTGCTATGAGTACTATTCTTCGTCCCTCTCTTTCTCTGTCATACACGTATATACATACATACATATATATCTCAACTCAAACCAAGTCAACTCAAACTCAAACTCAACTCTCTCACTATTATTAATATACATACACTCTCTTCTGTGAGTTGGCTTTGGCTTGGCTAACGTATTTATGTTGGATTGGATGTTATGTGTAGAACTTCAACTTCCAATTCACTCACAACTGCATAAGTACTTGCTAAAGCTCCCTTACTTTATTTTAGTTTACTTTTACTGTATACGGTATACTATACTTTACGTTAGGAAATACTACATAAACCTATGTGTGTATTTATATGTACATAAGTCACAATTACTAAATATAGCTAATATGGCATTGAATGCATATCTCTAGCTGTGCTTATAAGATACATGAATGTTAAATATGTGCACACATTAGACTTAGGATATTCTATTCCTATTCTACATATGCAATGCACTTTCTGCTGGTTAAAACCACTACATATGCATACAAACATTTGTTAGTTAGATACTTATGTTACTACGTATGCATAGCATACGCTAAGCAATATAATAATATATAGCAATATATCAGCTCCGCCTTAGTACAGCACTCTAGTATACAATAATAGGGTAGGAACACAAAAAAAACCAAAAGAGAAAGAGCATCAGGACTTTTGTCCGTACACGCTTTCTATACATTCAATTCTTGTATGGCCTGGACTTGAGTATTAGTTAGTTTGGTTTCCCATTGCATTCTGGTTAGTTTGACTTTCGTCAGCTTGTAAATTCTGCTCCGGAGTAGAAAGTCCTCGCGGGCTAGAATCCTGGAACATTATAGTGACAAACCTACTAGAATAAAGTACATGCAAATATATTACATCACTATGCATTTCTTTCACTGCAGCTCCAGCTATATTAACTAATTTCTTATGCCTAGTAGGATTATGTATTTAACTCGACCTTACGTATTATAATAAACCCTTGCAAGAAATTGCAAAGGAAGTTTGTCTCCGACTGAACTGACATGCACTAGGCAATGTTCACTCTTTGTTAACACTTTATACATTGTGATTATAACAATAGGAATAAGGAACCTTTTTAAGGAATAAGGAATCCAGGCAATGCATATGGCAGGATTTTCTTTTGCCTTGCGTTTATTTCAGCATTAGGTAACGGTAACGGTAATCTCAGCAGCACTACAGTATATACTAATAGCTGCATACAATATCAGTATTCCACTGCTTTAATATGATTGTGACTTATAACTAGAACATAGGTATATAAGATTTATTCATATTATTAATAATAGTACAGTACAGTAATGATGAGCTAAAGCGTGGGATTTATTTTGCATTATTTATTGAGTGAAAGTACATTATTTAATCCTTTGTCACAACTGTCGATTTTTAATTGACGCAAAATGACAGCTTTCACTTCTAGTTTTCATCTCCAGCCAAAATATATCGAATAGCTACTACTACATAGACATATAGAAAATTTAAAGCAATTAAATTGTCAGATTTTTGCGCATACCTCTAGGAGAAAATTATTAGGCCTATTTCAACGGTAATTTCTGCAATATCCCTATAACGAAGGAAGAATTGCGAATTCGTAATTCCAACTCGAACCCGCTGTGATAAAAGAAAGGGAGCAAGAACTTGAACATTTGCATAATATAAGTAATATTACAAATGCTGGCTCAACTAACGTACTATATTTGTGCAATGTATACACAATAGTATGATATTATGCACTGTCGGAGGCTGTATTTTGCACAATGCTAACAGAATTTGGCATAGCTATAACTACATAAGTATTATCGCTAAATGGCTAACAACATACTCTTGCGTAGTTGTCCAACTTCCAAGCAGAATATTTCTCCAGCAAAATGTTTTCTTCTACCACATAGCACGACGTTGCACCTAATGGCCAACCGTTGTTCAATATAGAGGGGTACTTACTATAGCTATTACGTATTTTACATATATGTACTAGCAAGGAGCTCATTTTGCTCTGCGGCTTATAACTCTTTATAACATGGTACGTCTACATAGCAGTGCATGTATAAATTATTATTAAAGATACGTTAGTTGTAGCGAATAATGCGATTCCCCAGTTTGCAAAAGTATTAAAGTACTTTTGTATAGTAGTTAGTATATGACAAAAGTACCTATATGTTCATGTGTAGTTTTATTTTGCGGTAGGTAGTAAGTAACGGAGTTTCTTTCTTAGGTGGGTTGGTTTAGTAGCGACAATTTATTAAACGTTATATTGCATAACTAGCTATTGTCGTTGTTTTAAATACACAGTAGTGTTAATTCTATGTAAATACATACGTACTCTAGCTCGAACTCCAGTACAATAGTTTGCTGCCTCAGTTTCTATTTCGTGTTATGTATAAATATGTACTTTAGAGACATAGTTGCTGTATCCGAGTCCTGAATTGTAACTCGAGCATAAGCGTACGCTAATAGTCTATGGAAAGTATACAGAAATGGCAATGGACTGTAATGTGGAATATGATTAAGAATATTTATTCCTCCATAATCATTATGGAAGGGAATTCTAAATGAAAATAGAGGAATAAGAAGTGTGGCAGACACGATTTTATCACCGTTTACCTGTTTAATAAATAGTTAGCTGAATGGATGGATGGATTGGAAGGGTTATTGGAAAAGATAGGACACTTGTTTTTTCGGATAAACGGAGAGGGACTTTTATGATTTGATACGGCTATAATATAACTCTTTAAATACATTTCTGTACAATAAGTTTTAGCATGTATAGCATTTGGGATATGATAAGTATAAGTATAAGTATATACGTTCTGAAATGAATGTCATGGCATGCACAAAGTTAATAATATGGTTATGGTCACGTGAAATCCAGTTTCATTTAATGTAATTATTTAAGTCGTGAACTGGAAATAATATCTGTGTAAAAGTGTAATGCACATTGTTCTGAAAAATAATTTATTACATAATATACTAGTTATAGCTTCTTACATAAGTAATTGTATTAATATTAAATAAATATTTGGCTAAAAAGTTTGTTAAGGAAAGTGACATGTGATGGGTCTTGTGATTATGTTATCTTGTTTCAGGTAAGCCGACCATGCATTCTTCCTCTTGTATGCAAGTCAACCTAGGATTCAATTGTGGCAGTGATGAGGCAACGTTATCCGGCATCGGTAAGAAAGACTCAAATAATATGACTCAATGAATCACTCACAATTCATCTACCTACGTAACTATTCTATTGTAGAAAAACTATCTCCACTTACTATCACTATAACTATCTACTTTACTATTACTATCTCTGCGACTATAATTTTATTAGATGATATCTCACTATATAACTTACATCTTCTTTACTATACTTACTAAATTTATATCTCTAAACTCTGCTCTATTATTTACTATTTACTCTCTGTACTAATATATGTTATACTATGTAACAACAATCATTTTTCAACTATACCTGTCGCTGTGTGATTAGTGAATCTTTCATCTTCTTAGCGCTGGTTGGACTATCTTTGTCAAAGTCTGCAGTAGTCCAAACCTGTTGGTTTGGTTTTGGTCTATAGGCTTCACTTTCTTCCTAATGTGTCATCCTTTGTTAGTTCTTCTGAGAAAATCAATTGGCTGCTATTATACCAACATCTTTATATGTATTCTTCTCATCTGGCAATTAATCAACATCCCTCCCTTGCAGTGTATAGAAAGTTCTGCTACGCTGGCGTGATTTTTATCTTCCGTTAGGATATGAAACTATCTATCTACTCTATAATAGTGGCTGAATCTTTCTTCCCTATATTTTTATCATTTAAAATGGAACTTTAAGTTTAAGAACTTCAAATTAGATCATTTCATATAGACATAATTGCATACAGTGAATCCATATCTGTACTAATAATTTGTTTCGTACTCAAATGCCATTACAACTTTCTTTTATTCAATTCTTTGCATCTGACTTTGGGAGAAAGTCTTTTTTCTGTATGAAATAAGTAATACATAACTTACAACCAGAAAATGTCGAGTAAAAATGTACAGATAGGTTCATATATGTAATATCAACTAGAGAAACCCAGTTTATATTTTCTACATAAATGTACAAATTATTTAGTTTTACAATTACATAGGATTGAATAGCTTCCACACAGCCTTTAGACACCACAAAGGTCCCTCGTTGCAATAAGTAATAATAATAGAAAGTAACTAGTGCTGTTCGTCATTATTATTATTGTTCTGACCGACGAACCAGACAAAATGTATTACAACTCCTGATAAAGTTGCAAAAGCAATATGATGGAGCAGAATACCTGCTAGATATACAGCAGAGACATACAGGCATAGTTAGTAGTTGTTGTTTGTCGTGAGGTGAATGCTTGAGAACTTCGTATGTTAGTTACAAATAACACGAGGTTGATGCAGGTACGTATTCACATCTGATATAATATAAGAAGCTATATAACTAGCAAACTTACAATGAACCAAGTTTCCATATAGGCTAAACTAAAAGACAGTACATAATATATAGACAAAGCAGGGAATATTATTGCTGTGCTTATTTAACCGAACTTCGTTTGATATAATACATAACATAGGATCAGTTAGTTTTGCTAGTAGCTGAGCATTTGCAAGCAACTCGTTCGGAAGTCAAGTCAAGTCAAAGCAGAGTATTGAGTATATTATGAGAACACTTTCCATGAGTTTCGAGTCGAAGCCAAATTAAATTAAAGGAAATGGAAACATGCAATGTCTCTATTATTACAAATGTAAGATACATGCTAGACACATTCTATATACATACATAGTACATAGTAGCAACTTTTCCACATCAGCTGCCTGACTGCCTCTCATACATACACAACAACATAGCTTCTATGCATAACAAAATACCCCATCCATTATTGCACCCTTCCATTTCCAAGTTCCAAGTTCCAGCCAGCAATGTGTCCCTTTGTACATACAAATAAACTGGACCATTCTTAGCAAGCCAATATACAGATAGCCTATTAATGAATACATACCAATAAGGTTGTTACTACATATATATGCAATGAAATCGTAATATAGAGAAAGATATCCAGATGCAAAGGGAAATACCTAAGTATGTGCATAACTTCTAAAGGGAAAATATATTGTCTGTGCAGTAATAACCAGAACAAAGTAAAGAAGTCGTGGCAAGTAAGATCATGTATTCTATTATTTCTCATCATTTTACTCTAATGAAGTTACTAGTTAATCCCCAGTAGCATGGATACGGTATATTTGCGTACATGAAACATGACGTAGAAAGTAAGATGTCGGTGAACAGTAGCACTATAGTATAGTACCGACTTGCAATCACAATCACAATCTAAGCCCTTCCTACGCAAATCCCTTAGGTAGCCTGCAGAAGCCAAATCATATACTTTTTTTTATACTATTTTGCATTTTAGTCGGTCTGTACACGTTGAAATAGAATAGATGAGCTCTGCCGAACAGTTTCATGGAATGGGAACTCTTGCAAGGAAGCAATAATAGATAAATGGCAAATACGCTTTTATGCAATAGAATTATTGTCGTTTGGATAACGAATGACTACGCAAACGTTACATCAATTCCATAGGTAGAAGGAGAAAATAGGTAGTGAGAGTACATTTGGAGAGTGTATGTGAGAGCCTATATAATGAAAATCAACTAGAGAAACTTGAATAGGGAAAGAAATGTCTTTTTATCTAATGTGATGTTATATGCCGTTATATAATACATACGTTTACATACTAGGATTGTATTCATGGGTATCTGTGTATGTATTACGTACACCATGTATAAAAATCAACTCTTAGCAATCTTAACGGTGACGCTAGAGAAGCTAAAGCAGTCAGGCGAACAGACATACATATGTTAGCGGGATTGAGTTGCTACAAACAATGTTCACAATTCTTGGACATTGCTTTAAATATGTGCATAAATAAGTCAATATTTATTAAAGTTAGTGTTAACGTGTTCTTATAACACACTTAAAATTTTGAGTATTTTGGCTGCCTATGCTTGCATAGACAATTTACAATTTAGTTCTATTTCAAAAAGCGAATTGGGTGAATATATTAAGGTAAGCAGAAACATATAGTTATTATTTTATTGCAAAAGGCAGAACTAATTCAATTACAATATAATATTATAGGCAAATATGCAATGATGATAGGAGCATTGACGTTTTTGGTGTAATAATGCAATTGACAAAACAATAACACTCAATAACTAAAAATTATTAAAAGCCTTCTTGAACTACTAACAATGAAACAGGTTTATTTGACCCTCACTTTCGTTTAACATGAAACATGGCACCTGGACATATACCTATCAATTGGGAAAATAGATGCAAAAATTGTAATGAATATTTATTAGCAAAGAAAGACTAGTTAAAATTATATGTACGAAACAGAATTTGTTATATAGGTAATGTAGGTAGGCATTAAATGTCTGAAGACATTGAATCTGCTCAGGAGATGGCAAAAAGCAGTTTACTATACCCTGGATGTGTCAATAATTTTATATACACATATATATGCAATGTAAGGCACTTGAAGTTATTAACTATATTCATAATATACGGTGCGACTTGTGAGTTTATAGTATATTACTTTTCCCAAGAACATATTCATTTGCATTGAAACTTGAAATACTATAGAGGAACCACTCCGTATGTACTAATTTGAACCAGGCCTGTCCCTATTATGCATGGAGTGGATGCATTCCTACGATTCTCATATAAAAGCTCATTATGTGTTGCGAAAACGCTTTCTCCTTATCATCGTTCATACACCATTGCCTTAGATTATTTTGGAGTCTTTCAACTTCTTCACTCAATCTTCTTCCGTAAAAGTTTTTACATTTGTACCTATATGTAATATTATTCTTCAGTTCTAGAACCATAAAATTCAAAGTGAACCGGGTAGCTTAGCGCTTACAATTCGGTGTGTTAAGGTAGTAGGCAGTTGGCCCTAATGTCCTTCACCATCAGGAGAAATGAAGGCAAATGTCTTATGGCTGTAACCATTTAATTGAAGGCTATATATTCTGATGAGTTTTTACAAAAAATCAGGAAATCTTTTTCTTCAAATTTTGGTTTGGAAAAGGAGTGAGGATTCTGAGAATTTTGAGCAAATTTTAGATGTAAACACCTAAAACAAGTTTCTTTTAAGCTCAAAAAAGCAGCGTAACTTTTATCACCTCTTAATAAATTTTACTATTTAGGTAGCCTTTAAGAAAGTTATTTAACAATCTATCGCTGCAGTTCTGCTAGCTATGTAGAATTATATTTGTACCAGATATTTTGGAGCATCTTATTTCCTGCTAGAGTGTTTAGTATTTCGTAAGCACTGTTCTTGGTGAGTACAGATACTACATGCTACATACTTTTTTCGTAATTTTTGCCTACGCGTGGTACAGTATTATCTCGAATCCTTTCGTCTAAATGTATTGGAAAAAGCTGGTTTATTTTATTATCGGCCCAACTTTTGTTTCCTTGTACATTTTTTTAAGACTGGTTTGTTAACAGCCCAAGGAAAATTACTACCTAAGTAAATAATAAAGCGTCATACGTCATTGGCAACTTATTAATAAGACGATTTAGTTGTTGAACGTCAGCAGGGTCTTAAATCCTCTACTTAAAAGATATAAATACTTTTTTTTTGCCAGTCGCATACAAGTTTTATAAGCTCTATTAATACAAAAGCTTGCTTTTAGTATGAAGTAATATTACGTAAGATTTTTTTTACACATACGTAAATACATGTACTACTTAGGTACAAATATTTGAAGAAACAATTCAAACTGTTATTCTGTAATGCAATACAGTTGTAAAAGTGGTGGAACGTCTTATTTTTATTTATATAAGAAGATTTATTTTGAACAAGAATATACTGTAATCCTGGATAGCGTGTAGGCATCTACTATAATAGGTAATTAAGTCGTAGGTTTCTTAAGTATACACAAGTACATCTGCGAGAGAGAGAGATTGTGGTGTCTTTCAAGCGAACCTTTGCCATACAAACGGAAAGTCATTTTATTAAGTACTCGTATTTGTGCTGGTATTTACTGTGACCTTTTATTAGTTTATGTTGTTAAGGGATATTTTTTATTTGCTTACTATGCCAGGGGAACTCAAGTTAAGTTGAATGTAATATGTACTGACTATATCTGTTAGATATTTTTGTGATCATGTGTGTCATTTTACCTTTTCAAATAATCATTTGTAATTAACAGCTATACAGATATTGGGGGTGAATAATTAGTGAATTCCTAATAAGACTCTGTTGTAAGCAGTGCATAAATTGTACCCGTATGAATCTGTAGCCAATAAGAGACACAAAGATGCATATAGCCACAATGCATAATATAACGACTTGTTCAATTAGCTTATTAAATGGCGTATTTAAAAAACTCTCTTTGAAAGCACTAGAGAATTTCTGTTTTTAGCAATCCAAATGGCAACTTCTGATTTTCTGTGATACGCCACTGCAAAGGCGTCGACATTTGTGATGTGATTAGTCGTTGGAGGTAACAATAAGTAAGAACCAATTAAGTGCATCTTGGTATATTGTTACATAGGGGTAAGGTTACATAAATGCCTATTTCCTAAAGTTCTACGGCAGTAGAATTGCTTTCGATTAGGGATTCTTTATACACATTTCCATCATGCGTAAAAATAAGAGCGATCCAAGATTACTTTCAATTCTCTCCAGGTCGCAAGATTGCGTATTCGGGAGTAATGGGATATGATGTCCCTTAATGATCTTTTCCACAAGCAGCATCGTTCAGAATCGTTAAATTATTCAAGAAAAGGTGCTCGTCTTTTCTCTGTTGCAATTGGGCATGGAAAATTGATTAAACGAACGAGAGTCGCAAGTCACCAAGGCAAATGAATAGGACAATTGTCGAGATTGCCTTTCTTTTTAGATTCTGATCTAAAAATAAGTAATCTGTGGATGTGCAATGTCTATTGGTATATGCGTATGTATACACACAACGGGATCATAGTGATCCACACAGGTCTTAATGAAAAGCAAACAATAATATAATAGCCAGGCTTGGTTTCAATTACAGCTTTTATATTTAATTGGAGTTGGGCTGGAGAAATTAAATACAACAGCAATGTACAAATTCATGATACTTATGCACATATATAGACTCTCTAAACTATACTTAGCAGGTAGGAATTTATTTAGTAACCTACACTGTCAGAAAATTATAACAGATATACAATGCTGGTATTTCTAATACGTACTTAATATTAGCCTGAATAACTGATTAATCATCATTGATCAAACAAAAACTGTATCAACCTTGACTTTTCATTCTTTTACCTAGAAACCTTCAAAAGATCTAATTTTGTAAAATCTTTGTAATTGTAGTATTTCATTTCTCATTCTTTTTCAAATCTAAAATTTTCTCAAGTAGACTGCTTAGGTCTCAATATTTGATAATTATTCATGTGGTTGTAAATTGTCTTTGTAGCCAAATAGTCATCACATTTCTTTTGCACATTTACTTGACCTAGTGTGGGTAGGTGTAATTGATGTGTGAAAAAATATTTTATTATTACGATTACGACACAGGCTCCTCCAAAATACTTTTTGGTACCGAATATTAAAGAAAAATGGGATTTGGAGGAGGTTGAGACTTTTCAATTTTGTAATTTCAACAAGCATTCCATTTAAAACACGCACTAAAAATGTAATTAGGAATACTATACATTGTAATTTTTATTTTTGTTATTTTTGTTATGATGATTTAGACGTTGGAAACTTTATATGCGGACCGGCTTTTGGTAAGACGTTTTATTTTGAAAATTTACTTTCTGTCTATTCTGTCTGTTTCCACTATGTAGCATTTAGGAATACACTGTGTCAAAATCTCATCATAAATATATTATAATATTGTAGCTACTAAATAAGAAATATATAAGGAGTATCGTAGAACTTTATATCTTGAAACGCTATTACATTTTCTGTGCATTTTCATGTATAAATTTTCCATTACATACGTAGGTAAGTAAGAACTAAAATGAAGGATCGTGCTTGCAAACTGGAGTTCCTGGAAAAGTTATTGTTTTTTCCTGTGCGAATCCGTATACGTACCTGTTAGGAAGATGGACTTTGAGAAAGACAGGAGAAAATTGTTAAAGAGTTAGGAGAAAATTGGCATTCCGTTCCTTGACTATTAAGTTTATTTCGTTTAGTGGAGTAATGGTTATGGAGTAAAGTGACGTGAGCAAACAAAACAAGTCTACATACTACATATTCTACAATACCATAAATAATATAAGGATTTTCCCATGAGATTATATATTCGAGTTGTTACGGGAATCGGTTTTTATTATTGCATTATAACGAAACTGCGAAGGATGTGTGTAAATCCAAAGCGTCCACTATTTCGTAGATCGAGTAAAGTCACGCTCGCCTTTTTGATCCGGAAGAATTCAGAAAATAGGCTCGAATGCAGTGCAGAACAAAGCCCATTGCTAAGTAAGTATGTAACCTATTTAGTTGTTTATCAAATCTCAACGTTCCACTACACCCAAGGCAACACTACTACATGAATGTACACGTACATTGCAAATAGGCACCTACATAGATGCTTGTTTGTAATGTAACTACGAATGTACATATAAATACAGAACATACTAATATAGTGGACATTCGCATATTTCTTTTCTTGAGTTCATTTCTTTTACTCTCTCTCTGAGTCCACACGTTTTTACAATACGCCTACCTAGTGTAAGTGTAAGTTCCTTCCTATGCAGTGCAAATCAGCCATGCGGTCCACTTGGCAAGTTGGCACTTTAATGTACTTACTTAGCTAGTAAAAAACTGTCGACGACAGGAAATATGAACCAAAGTGCCTTCATAGTCAATCAGTTTGCATTTCTTCTATAAAAACGTGGCGGACTAGGAATCAGCCTATTTATCTTGCTCACAAAAATTCCTTACGTCACCGTTTCTACTACAACCGAGAAAATAATAGTATACCCACTTCTCCCCAGCATTTCACATAACTCGGCCTAACTTTAAATCTAGTTTGCAGATACACAATATTTAGTCAAGAATTAAATCCCAAAAAAGGAAAGTGAAATAAGTACAAAATAAAAAAAATAAAATGACAACAAATTTATTCACACACTACTATTATATAGGAATCGAGTCAAGATTTTATCTGGAACACAATAACTGAATTTTCGATTTTGAATTTTCGACTTTTATTTTACTAATTTTACATACGATGGACGGATAATTTTTCAATGTATTTATATTGTAATTACCACAAATATTTTTGGCATTTTGTATTGAACAGATATGAATGCAAGTAGAACATTTTACATAAATATATTCAACGTAATCTTATCTTGTTCTGTGTGTGAAAATATTGAAATGCTGGACATTTTGACTGCTATTAAGTTTTCTTTGCACAATGACAGCAAGCTAAACTGTAAATATTAACAATCATTTAGATTTAGACAACTGTATTGCATAAAATCTGCTAGTTAGCTAACTTTTGTGGAGACAAAGTTTTGAGAGATAAACTTTTGTTCATCTGTTGCTAAGTAAGCAAGATTTGAGTATTGGAACTAAAAGCATTACCAAGTATTGAGAGTATATCTGAACTTTTGATGTTATTGTGTGTTTAAGGATGAATTGTATGCTATGCCACACAATAACTAACTACATTCATCTTTATTGGCAACAAGGTGTACATATGTATGAGATGAGGATGATGGAAAGAGTTGGAGTTTATAGGCAGAGTTGGAGTTGGATTGCCTGGAATGCAAAAATGCCTCCAGATACATAGAAAAGGTTTGAGAGAAGACTGAAAAGTTAGATAATACTTCTACATAAACTGAAGGCAGAATACCTACTACTACTACTCGTACCTACGTAATACATATTAACATACTACACAGAATGCAAAGAAGCTTCTCTACCAGAAGCATACGCCACACAGACAGATTCTAAAACGGGGCACACGTATTCTGTGTCTTGTAGGGGAATACGCTGACGATGATAGAGAAGGGAAGAAATAAATAAGACAGATTGTATAGTTATATTATATTATATCTCTTGTTTCCGTCAACTGGGTTCAAGATTGCGGACTTGTCTGCTTGTCTCCAAACGGTTTTGCATAATTCATTCAAAGTTTAGTCAATAGAAGAACAGAGATTGCCAATAAAGTCTTTCTTCAAGAAATTCCTTGTCTTTCATCATTCAGTACATTCACCTTTGCTCTTCCTGTCGATTCGTTGCTCAATAAACGAGAACATAAGAAAGCTACACTTTAGCATATGTAAAAATTCCTACCACATCTGTAAACTTTATTTCTAAAATTTATAACATATTTCAACTTTGGATCACTCTCGGTATTTGTTTAGCTAAAATCCTGCGCATAAGAATTTATACCAGTATTGTGGAGGGACTACATTTTTGACAACCTTAAGAAAGGACAATTTACAAATAATTTCGCAATTACTTAATAATTTGTTTTAGACGTTATTATTAACAGAAATTAATCAAGAAAATCCAGTGTTATTGAAGTGATTTCTTGTATTTGCCCATTTTCAGGCATTTTATTAAAAGCTAAGCTAAAATTCGTATCATAGGGATGGGGGAAATTTTCAAATGCTCGTCTGAATATTGATATTATGTAAATTATTAATTGTCATAACCTTGTGCAAGGAAAGCGTTAGGATTTGGAGGAGTAACAGTAGAAATACTTTGCGGAGTTGCTGAGTAAACTGAGAAGTGTCAGCCTCCTCAGTTCAGTTGAGAAATCTCCAGAATTCGTTTAATTTGTTTTCTCCCTTTTCCTTTTTTGCTCTCGACAAAAGGATGTAGGTTTTGTATTTACATTTACAGAGAGCAATGCAGTGGTGGTGGCTTGGCGTCCTAGTGAGTGCCTGTAGGACATGATATAAGCAGAAAAAGAACATCTTCCCAGGTGTTCCTTTGCTGATTCCTACTGAGGAAATATTGTATGGGATGTTCCAGTGGAAAATAATCTTTGCTTTTATAATCAACTGTTTAGTTTATGATGAAAGGTTGGTTCTCCTAGCTATGACTATAGGAAACATAAGGACTATGTATAAATAAATGGACTTTTGTTCGTCTCTCTCCTTACTTACAGCTACTTACACGATTCTTTGGAGTATGTCACATTACATGGCTGCACAGGCTCGAGATAAGTGTTCTTCTCCAAAGAATTCAAAAGTCTCTTTAAAGGAAAAGTCTTTTTTCGTAAAAAAGAAATTGCTCGCTCATATAGTTCGCTTATGCTTCCCTTGTACTTATACCGAGAAAAAAATTGTGCTCTCTTTCTTTCTACTCTTCTTTCTATGTATGTACTTCTATCAAGCGATAGTATTCGATTGAATGGACTGTGGCTGGACCTGCATGTGGACTGGACTTTTTCACTCTAGTCCTCTACTTACCGAGTATCAAAGTATCATATAAATGTATGGCTTCTAAAGACTACATTTCCTATTAGAATTTTTCTTAACCTTTATTTCAAATAATATACTGGTCACTGGTATATCTACATACTTACATAATATACTATACTGTAATACATAAATATACAGTACTAGAAGACGAATTTCTTAAGATGTTATACATAAAACTCAGTTATCTACTTCAACTTTTATTCCTTATATCAATATTTGCGTGGACATTTTACATGTAGCTCCTTCTTCTACTATCTTGCAAAGCAACTCACTTTGTGTTGTACTTATGTACCATGAAAAGTGGATCGGGAAAAGAATAACAAGTCCACTCTCTTCGCTTTTTTTCTCAGATGCAGTACATTCTGATACAAAGTACCATTCAAACCAGTCGAGGTCATCCACTACAATGAATTGCTTATACTACTTATGTTACCTACTCGTTTTATCTTACTATACTACTTTTACCTCGTATCTTAACATGTAGGTACTCCACTGGCAGTCCTATGCAGTAGAGATACAGTTATTTCAATACCTGAAAGAGAAAAGCAGCTTTCTCTCAATTTCCTATTACTACTGTACAAACAGTAAACGTTGTGTTGTACTTCTTCATGTTGAACATATATTTATTTTAACTACAGCTCAGTATCAGTCATTATAAAAACCAAAAAGATAATGATTTGCGAAATTTAAAAGAAATAAATGTGTCATAATATAGTACATGCTTACCACAAAATATTTAATTACGATCATAAAATATTAACGATGCAATGCAAGCACTCCTTTATTGTAAATGCACAATTTTTAATAAGTGCTGACAAATTGTCACTTATACATCCAACATAAATAATTTTGGACATCTGCCTCTGTCGGATATAATACATGAAAAAAGTATTCAATAAAAATTGCAGTAAGTTAGATTTTCCTATTGTATTGGATGCGATATTTATTAAAGTAAACGAACTAAGTTTTAATTTCTCTGTTCTGTTAAAGGAATATCTGTTTTATTATTGGATAACGATTTTAATTCCGAAATTATTTAATTAAAATTGAAACGTGATAATGAAAGTAATACAAAAATGGGTAAATTGATTCGCACATTCACATAGAAATAAGTTAATTTATGAAAAACATTAATAGGATGTAATATTTATGTGTAGATGAGTGATTGATAAGTAAACACATAGGGGAAAGTGAGTTGAAGGGATTATGTATAATTTAAGTGGTTAGGTGTGTAGGTATTGAATGGTGTGGTTAGTTATTTAGTGTCTGTAGTGGTTGGTTGAATGTGGAAAGGTCAATGTTGCTGACGTGACAGGTGATGATCGATGGTCTCTGATTGCAGAGTACCAGATGCAGGTGTGCAGTGCAAATGCCCCAAAGTCTACAAATGGGACAACGAGAGTGACGATGAGAGGAGTCAATAACTCGCAATCCTCAATGATGTGCCCTCCGCCATCATCCTCATCCACCTCCTCTCACTCCCCTGTCCCCTCCGTCTCTTCTTGTGCCCGGAGGTGGAACAAACCTTCTCCTAGTCCCCCGCCCCCACAAATCTATTCCAACTACCACCCTCCTCCCTCGCATTCTCATCATCATCCGCATCCCCTACCGCATCCGCATCCTCATCATCATAATCCTCTTGTCAATAATGTGAATGTGAATCCGTGTGAGTCGTACTCGTACTCGTCATCATGTCCCAGCATCAGAAACAGCGGCAACAGCCACATCCTTGACAACAACACCATCGTCAACAGCAGCTATGGCAACAACTGTTGCTCCTCTCTTCTCTAGTGAGTTCCTCATCTCTATCTCTCTTCAATCATTTCAAATCGCAAATCCCATCAATGTGCCTCCGCTGCTGCTGCTGCCCTGTGCTCGCTCAGTGTGTGCTCTCTAAACCATATTAACTGTACAAATATCTCTCCTCCTCTCCCATAATATTTGTCTGTCTGTCTCACTCATCTGTATTTAGAATATAGACATCCGTATTATGTATGTATGTTAATGTCTGCTCATGTGTACTGTATAAACGTAATAACTCTTCTGTGGATTGTGTATTATGTATCTATCATTGGCAAGTCACAATGCAAAACATTACTGAAAAGCAAATGATGTATATATTACAAATCCATCAGTAATAATAGTTACCTTGTTGTTCTGTTGATTGTCTGTTCCTCAGTATGTAAAATTAATCGTAGTTGCTCTGCATACAATGCTATATAATTTTTAAATGTCAATTATAGTGTTTGTACGCGTAGACTACTTAGAAATGGGTGCAGATAAATAAATGTATTTACCTATGACACAGAATGCACGTTGGTATTATTACTTTGTAAGTGTACTTTAGTTAATGTAACAAGTATGATAAAGTAGACCATAATATAGAATAGTGCATTGTAGTCCCCGTGCAATTAATTTATTGTTAATTAATAAAAACTCTAATAAAATATATTACTGTAGTTTTTAATTAACGCTTTTCTATAATTGAAATCTGGACTTTTATAGAGTTGTAAGAATGAGACAATTATATGTGTAGTTTACTTAGTGTGCGTATGAATGGTATTGCACACAATGCTATTTGAGCTCTATTATTGCTTTTTTGTATTCGTACATTTTAGTTTGTGTATCAGTAGATATATTGATAGTGCAGTAGATCCTGCCGGTTTTTGTTCCGTAAATATAAACGTTTAGGAGAGACCATGGTTATATAATTGTGGTTTAAATGTGCTTGAATTTTTGTATGTAAAACTACAGTAGTGGGTGTAATGTAGCGTTGTGAATGTCTTTATGTGAGCTTTGGTGTGTTAAAAGGATTTGTTCACTCGTAGAGTAAAAGCAGTAGAATAAAAGTAGCTAATTATGGTTGGGAATGTGTATGTGTATGGCTATGTCTCTTTGTATTTTGCATGCTCAGTGGAACGTGTGATGATAAATGTGATGATGATTTATAATGAATTGATATAATGGTGATGCGAATGATAATGTAAGGATACGAGAGAAAGTGAGTGAAAGTGTGCTTTCTATCTGTACATATAGGTCTAGCTAACGTAGTTATTATGTATTTCGTGTAGTACTTGGCTTTGTGCTTAACTTGTAGTTAAGGACAAGGAAGCACTATAAAATGTGATCACAGAATTCACTCTAGTAAAAATGTTGTAAAAGGAATGACAAGTAAATTCCCTGACATGACAGTAACTGCATGTGCATCCTCTCAGTCGCTCTCGCACTGTGATTTTCATCTTCTTTCTTCTGCAGAGCAGATTACTATCCATTGTCCTCGCTTCTGTGCCTCCTGCTTAATGTTACATCCAAAATGTGCTGTATTCTGTCACTGTTGTTTTGAATATGAGGACGGAGACAAAAACTGTGTGTGTAGTCTATAGCATTGCCAAAATCATACTTACAGTAGCCGCAGCCAAGCATTCTGTTCTGCTCTGTCCTGAGTATCCTGAGTATGTGAGGTGGTTGTAATTTTTAGGAATGTGCAAGTAATAGTGGAACTCTGGTTGAATGGAACTAGTATTGATCTGGTGCTCTGGGTACTTATCTTTTCCACTAGTTCACCAACAGACTTTCTTCCTTCAAGCAATCGATAGGAATAATTGAGCGGCGCAATTGATTTTCCGTCTCCTATCAAATACGATGTACTACTACGTACTATAAACGTCTACCTAACTTACAACTCCTACACATCTTCATCTTCCAAGCACATGGCTCCACTTTCTCTCACTTCGCCTTCCCAACACCACACACGTAGGCACACTCCAGTTACACTTACACACTATGTACACAATGCACATAGGTACTTTCACCTAAACACTAATGCTGCTACACACGAAGTACTTAGGTTATGTACCCACTTAGGTACATACTATAGTACATTAGTGCCAAACTTAAATCCCTTGCCCGATTAGGATGTTATGTTGACGGAAGCGAGTTAAGTCAACTGTTTCAAAAAAACCTACACACTTCCGTCTTAATGCGAAATTTTCTGCCGATAATAAGTAACAATTCGAGGAAATCTAAGAAATGAAAATGTCTAACCTGATTAGTTTAGCAAGTATATGTCCATAGAATGAAAATCATCATATTTTCCTTGCATTTTCTTCCTAATGAGCTTCCTCTGCAAGTTAGCTAAGCCAGGAGATGATGCTTATTAGTAAAGAGACAAATTAACCGGAAGTCTGCAATATTTGCTATTGACTTCAAAATACCGGACACCAAGAATCACAACAAGTGTCCCGGTGTTCGTTGCCCGTTTTGCAAAAACATCAGTTCTAAATAAAATGTAATGTCCTTCTTCTTAAATCTCAAAACCTCTGGAACATGCATTTAGCTCCTAACAGTTAGTAAATTCTATATACAGATTGAAAGCAATTATAAGCAGCGTGTGGATTGGTCTCCTCAAAAGTCATCTTATTGGAAAATGCGCAATAAGGAAATAATGGCCAAATTAAATATTAGGGAGACTACAGGATTGTCTATCTCATTATTCCTTAGGCCAGTCAATTCAACTCGTCCAGTCCACTCACAACCAGTTTCTTTTGTTTTGGAATATATTCTGCATCGTCAGGCAGATACACAATAAAATAAAAGCATGGCATGGCAGTGGAGTCGATTCCCATTTCCATTCT
Source organism: Tomocerus mixtus (assembly GCA_034694165.1). Lineage (NCBI taxonomy): Eukaryota > Metazoa > Arthropoda > Collembola > Entomobryomorpha > Tomoceridae > Tomocerus > Tomocerus mixtus. Next base: position 67,899 of record JAQFYC010000023.1, on the reverse strand, counting down.
CATGCTGTTGGCTATCCTGAAGCGAATTGTACATACAATTTCTACCTTCTCCTTAGTTGTATTTTGTATTTGTAGAATTGGATTCTAATGTTAAGGATAGAGACAGCACATTCAGTTCTTTCTGTTTAACAAGCACGTATATTATTATTCAGTAGGAGGAAGGTAGGTAGTAGATAGTCAGTCACCTACCCATGCACGTATATATATTTGTAGCAATAATAATAGGAAGCTATCCAAGAGTCAAGTCAGCGTCAGAGTCAGCGTCAGACTACGATTACGATACGTACATTTGATTTTGACTAAAATTCTTGCAGACTGTATACTGAAAGTAGCGAGTGAGCAAGCGAGTTGTGTGCATGTAATGTGTGCGTATATTTGTATATCTACTCTACACTACGTACATCTACATACGTAGACTTAGACGGACAATCTGACAAGCCTTATTGTTAGTCTGGGAAGAAAAGAGATATGCATTTATGTAGGTTGAATTCCTAGTACTTATGTCGTATTAGAAAGAATAGTTGAATAGTGAACTTAAAGGGAGCTGGAGTTGGAGCTAGGGCAAGCATTGGAGTTGAGTAAAGTAGAGAAAAGAGTCAGTCAGTTGAGTTGAGCGTCTTTCCCTAATGCAATGGTCTAATAGTCTAATGGCATGTCATGCAAATGGGAAATAGTGTATAATGCTGTCTTCTCAATGTTCTCAACTGCTGCCTTGCCTTGGTCTGGCTTGGCTTGGATGGTTCACTTTCACTTAGACAGGTCTTCGGCTACTAATACTAATACATACAAGACTAGAAGGCTTCCTCATAGAAGGCCCATCCATATTTACTAGATTTCTATTCACAAAAGCTACTCTTACTCAGTCAGTCAAGTCTCCCTGTATATTATGTACTTATATTTATGTTACTACTGTATATAAGTTTACTGTGTCGTGTCGTGTAGTGTATTGTAGGTACTGTACTGTATTAATGTAGTGAGTTGCCTTGACTTGACTCTTGTGAGCGGAACTAAACATTCTTCAAATCTGTAAATTCTCAAATGTCGACATTGAGAGAGAGAGAGCTGAGCGAGTGAACTTTCCTGATGTGATCTGATCTCATCTAAATGGACTTACTCCTTGGCTTTTCCCGACATCAGTTTCCCATCAGCAATCTCTCTCTCCCTTTTATAGGACATGAACGTAAACGAACTACAAGCATCTGTATTTCATGTGAGCATTACTTCACATTACATTACACACACATATGTTATGTATTATGTATCTCTATCTATTTATATTATTATTAGGATACACCCAGTTACTCACTTATGGATAAATAAATGCATTAGTACATTACATCCTATGCACAGAGTACGTACATAGATACATAAAATATTGCATATAAACCGTTATGACATATATTATCCGTAATATTGTATAATATTCTGTCTGTATAGTTATTTAGCATGTTAACTTAACTTCTTGGGAGATTTAGCTCTTGTGGTACTATCTGTACTATTTGAATATATTATATTCTCCAATAAATTGTTGACTTCCACTAGGTTATAATCTAGTTAGTTTCTACGATATTGCTTATAGGCACTTGAAACTAACTATTTATTCAATATACTCGTAGACGATAGTAGTAAGATTTAATTTTCATGATTGTTTATCATCATATTACAATCACATCAGTTCATTAGATCAAATTGATGGCCAATAATTCAAAGATTTAACTCGTACGCGATACTTATGGATACTATCAGGAATGTGGCGTGACACGAGTATGTTGCATAGCTATACACTACCTACTTGTGATAAATGATATCGTAGTTACGTCTCTAGCACAACACATCGTGGGAGCGTAACTGTAATACAAGATTGCAAATAGAAATATTAAGATTTAATCGAGTTGTTTAGGAATAATTGCATTATTGCGAATCAGAGACGATGACTTAAATAAGGTTGGAGTTCGAATGCCCTATTTACTTACTGTTACTGCTGTGTTGTTCTGATCGCTAATTTTGAATGTACTGGCTATATTGTAGTAAGCATGGCAAGAGTGTTTACTGTTCTATGCGGCTTGAAATTGATTGAGATCAATGCTCCAAATAATTGAACACGAAATACTAGTCGCCTATTTTCTAATGTATGTATAGATATCAAGACAATAGAGTATATTATGTATGTTTGCACTATACTATTGCTTTTAATGCATATTGTATAGTACAAGTGGTAATATCATACGGAGAACTATATGCGAGTATGTTATAGTTGGTCTTTCCAGTGTAGTTTTGCAGTGAATATTTTGCTTCTGGTCTTCGTATAAGGATAATAATATAGAAAACGAAGAAAATAAGGTTAAAGGGGAAATTCAGGCATATTTACCGCAAAGCAAAGCAAGCGTGAACGAGAGCGATACGAATAGTCACATTGATCAAAGTCCTTATCAGCTTAATCAGATTATCTCTCAATTATATCGAAAGAAATTGAGTCACACAAGAACTACATAGTAAAGAATAGTGAGTAGTTGCACAATGAACGGGGAGATGAGAGAAAGTTTACTTTCACTCTGAATTTAACAACCAACTTGTTACAATATTATTTATTACGATCGCTAACCAACCAACCTAAAACCAACCGCTGTCGTATTTGACTAGTATGTTATGCTTACATGGTATACATTTATGCAAAATATATACCTATACTAAATATACATGCAAAAACTCATTATATTACCTATGCGGTTTCTATAGTTTGGTTGGTTGAATTGAACTGCACTAACATAACGTAAGTTATTTCGAAGTACCTTGCGTCAACCACACCAAAAAGAGACTCACTTACGTAACTCATTTCAGAAAGCGCTGCTGGGCTGGCTGGCTGGCTGCTAGGACGTCGAATAACTCGATCTGGTTGACACTAATGGCATATGAATGACATGACAGAACATTTGTACTGTACGTATAAACACTCTCTGTTGTTGGTAATGTAACTTCAGTTCAGTACTGCAGGCCCACAGATTATAATAATGTATGCAAACATGTTTCTCCTATTCAAATACACACCAGGACCAGCCTTCTCTTTTCTAATCTCCTCTACACTCAGACATCGTCTCATAATATTTTTATTAACTTAACTTGACTATATAAACTATTAACATTACAGTACTTATTTAGGTATACAGTTTTACTAGGTAGGTCTAGGTATGCGTTGGATTATATACATGAGATAGTAAGAATTTGGTTACCATTTAAAAAATCAAAGGATTTTACCCATTTACTTATGCGAATGTTAATCGAATATTAATGGGCATAGATGTGCATTCATTTTCCATACTTTTACCACCTATCTAAGTATAGATGTAAAAATTATATAGATGGAAGAGAATTGTTAAGCTCTACAAAGAACGCTGAGTATAAACTCTAAAAAATGCTCATACATTCGTGTACTTAAGTACAATACAAGTTCATAGTGCTAAGATGCAGAGAGAAAAACGGAGGAGACAAAACAAGGACGGAAAGCAAAAATTGTAATGGCTTCTGCAAGATATTTTTATTATATTATATTCGTGAGTATATACTATACCATGATACCATTACGTCTTTATATAAAGTAAAAGTGTACACACACTACATTGGCCATTACATACTGTATTGTAATGTAATGGGAAATATAGAGTAGAGTATGTGCTCCCCTTTTGAAAAGGAAACAAAAGTTGGTATAGGTAATACATGTTTTGACATCTTCTCTTTCTGAGGATGAAATGTCTTTAGACCATACATAAGAGTTCACTAAAGATCCAAGTTTGTTGTGTCTAGGCGAGATTTGAGTGGACATTATTCTACAAGGACAATAGAGTGAAGGCAATTCAGTTATTGGCGAAATGATCAAGCGTTATTTCAAATGCCACCCTGAGTCAGACAGACAGCTTCTTCTTGGTCTTGTGCTGTACATCATCTGTTTCTCTTCTATGTTTGTGTATGTATATCTTGTAGACTGCTAGACTTCAACTACAACCCTCATCGGATTCACATTTGCATTGCATTTCACTTTAAATTTAGCTTTCTTTGGCGTCGCGTCATCTTCTGTCTTAGTCTCCGTAAGTGAGGCATTCCGTTAAGTTATGTTTTTGAACAGATGACTACATTTAGGATAGAGTTATATCCGAAACAGTAGGGAGAAAGTTTAATAACATAGCACATGCTAATGCATGTACATTAACTATGACTGCACCCTTTGTTTATGAATTTCTAATATGTACACTCGTATGTGATCACAAATTTTGAAATGATATGCAGAATGATGGATCTCGTATGCAATTCTATATATTTGTAATGGGCTTAGTACATATATTGGTACCATAAGTTGCTCTTGTTGCAATTAGAGGCGACAATGGATAATGGAATAAAATGTACAGAGAGTTTGTTAACGTTCCAAATGTCATATGTTTGACACAGTTACAATTTTATGGAAATGCTCACGACAGAAAAGTTGATCTAGTAATATATCTATTTACAGTCAAATGGGATCTGTATGAGTATAACATTTTGAGCACGACGTACTATTACTAATTGTTCCTCGTTAAAGTTCTGAGCAGATAAGAGTTTGAGTCTTCTACTTAGTTTCTTCTAGCTTACTTTAACTGTATAATATATAGTTCATGAACGGTATCTTAATCTCTGAAAAACATTTATCATCGAATAAACTAAACTAATGGCACATAGGTATTAGTAGATCTGATTGATTTTCATATTTCTTATTTCATTCTTGTATAAGTGGATATCTGTTTCAATTTTCAACTGTCTTAATACTAAGCACATCAAAATATATGACATATTTATGCAAAAGCTAAAGAGTTGTTTTGTTTGTTTTGTTTTTGGTGCTGTGGCGATGGCTGAATATTGAATGAATTACAACAATTATCATCATTTCCTATCAATCAGCTTGCAAGAGGAAGGAAGAGCAACAGACACAACCAGAACATCCTCCTGCGCCCAAAAAGCCCCGTTTAGTTTTCACCGATCTCCAGCGACGTACGCTGCAAGCTATTTTTAAGGTAAGTTCAGTAAATATTTTGCTACTTAAAAAGATTCTAATAATCCTACCCGTAAATATTAATATTTATTTTCTAAGAGTCATGTCGTGTTTAAGTGTTTATTTTTTAATACGTTTTTCTATGTTCATTTTATTGGTCCATATATATAACGTACATGATTAACATTTCCTAAACAAAGTTAAGAATAATAAATAATGAATGTAATATTGTTGCAGGAAACAAAGCGACCGTCGAAAGAGATGCAGGTGACAATAGCGCGTCAATTGGGTTTGGAGCCAACAACGGTGGGTAACTTCTTCATGAATGCAAGAAGACGATCAATGGATAAATGGAAAGAAGAGAACGATCCGAGCAAGACGCCTCAACAGCCCGGCTCCAACGGTGGTAGCAATAGTAGTCTGTCCAATCAAACAGTCAGCTCTAACTCATCTAATCAGCAACAAATAGCTCACGGTTTGAGTCAAGGGCAAACGGTACATGTGACCCAAGTGGTGACAGTCCACCACACGGCCCTATCACAACAACAGTCAAACGAGTCGGAGCCCTTGTGACATTTTCGTTCGAGATCTTCACACCCGCCTATCACCCTCATCCTCAAGTAGCCTTTTCCACACACTCAGTCAGACATCAAATAAATAAAAAACTTTCACGACAACATTCCGAAGAAGGATTCGATCTCTTTTAATAAATTCTTCACCGACACAAATTAGACCCTACATATATTAAGTATGTAATTGTATATGAATAAAAAATAACTAGCTATAGAGAAATCACGATACATAATACAATAGCAAACAGAATCTAAGGACTTCATACATATACTTACATTAAGTAGATAATACATTACATATTAAGTAAATAATTGTAAGGTTGTAACAATTGCGTAGTTGTACTGATTTGTTGTACTTAAAACTGTATGTGCTAGTCAGTCATGTTTAGCCAGCGCATACAAACTCACCCATATTGTGAACAATGTACTTTAAATGTGTAAATACATAATTATGTTACGTAACAAACTATCAAAGTTATGCGTAGAACGACCACTCAACAAACAAAAGAGTTAAACAACTTATTTTTACTTTTAATCTCATCCACCTTTCTTTTCTCAATCACACTAACTATGCAATTAATTCTAGTGATGGCGATGATGTAATTATACCATAATACTATTTATTATGAAAGTATGAACGTTATGTATTATTAGAGTCAATGCCAATGATTAAGCCGTAAGTAATGTATCTCTAAGTAAATCACATTCTTATTGTTAGTCAGAGATGTGTAGCAACTAACACTAAATTAATAATAATTGTCATACAATTAAATGTACATTTTAGTTTTAATATTTACTTTATAAATATCTACAACGTTCTTTACTGTACTACGGAAGTTGAAAGTTGAATGAAACTTGTGTGTATTGTATTAGCTCAGAAAAGTCAAGTGCTAGAATATTATATCACTGCTGTAGTGTAAACCTACTGTAACTGTAGTGTCTAAGTACGTCATAACATGGTAATTATTTATTATACTGCAAATACATAAAATGTCTTTAAATTTCTAGTGAATTTTTAATTGAGACTTGGAAATTATATGTATTTAGTGCTAATTTGAAGTACTTAAACCTTTATACTAATTCTCTAAATCTACTTAATTATTATTATATAATTGTTAATTACCTATGCAACTTCAACGAATGTACGAAAACTATTACTGTGGTTATCTAATCGAAAAATAACTCAATGTAAAGATTCTCTACATACATACCTACACACTTTCCAAATAGCACGCCAAGACAAAAGAACCTGACAACGAGAAACATAACATAAAACTGACACAGCTTGAGATAAAACAATTCAACAAAAAGAAATATGATCTCGATTTACAGCAGAAAAGGTACGTACACGGCAAATAAGTTCTAGTCTGTTAGCCCCCGAAGTGTTAATAAGCATATAAAAACAATATCAGCAAATAGCTCTGCCGTAATAGATCGAGTTTCTTTATCCCGTTGCTCTCCCCCTTCTACCATAAACGGAGTTATATATTATTAAAAGCATCTAACAATGTAGCCAAATAAAACCATAGGTCATTGTAATTGTAATACCTAGTCAATGATAAAAAAACACACAAAAATAGTAAGCTGCGGAATAATAAGCAGAGATAGGAAAGAATTTTAAATAAATTATATAGTCTATAATAATGGACTCCGATGTTTCCATTAATATCCGCAAAATTATTCAGTTGTCAAATTCAGAATACTAAAAGTATGCTAAAGTGGGTACGTGAAACTCAGGGGTTATTGTCAAACTATTTCTTCCGTAGGTACCTTTAATATATTTGTATTAGGTAGTAAATATTTTAGGAACGCTCACTAGTCAATTTAAGTGTACACATTACCTCTATTTTGAATCTCAAAATACAAATACTTACATTAATAATTTTTACAAATCGTTAGCTAGCTAAATTCCAAACGTAATATTGTACAGCTCTCAAAGGCCTATGTGTTTGTACAAAGGTTAATTGCCACGTGGGTTTACGTGCCTGTAAGCATAAAAGCTACATTTAATTAGCAATTGCTCTATTTGTGAGTGCATCTTTAACCCTTAGTTCACAATTGCTGTTAATGCCCACATAATACCAAAGAAAAATAATAGGTGCAGATAAAGAAACAATATACCATACATACATAGTATCAACGAAGAACAGTTAAAATCTTGTGTTACACCGACTATACTTATATTCCAAAGTCTTGATGAGAAATAATTTAATTCTGCACATAATATGCCAATGTGTACTTAAATATTTGAGTAGTGTAGAATACCTTTCCCGAAGTACTTTATATGAAGCCTTTAGCTTTGCAAGAATTTTATAATTAGTTATTTACCTATTATTACTTATGTACTTATTAGATTATATCAGTAATACTTAGGTGTAAAGTTATTTGTCCTTTGTGAACGCAAGATAGGTAAGGTAACACGTTAGGTATATACGTACACAACGTGAGTTGTGTATGTGAATGTGAGACATACCTAGTCACATACGATGCCTTAAAACCTATATGCTTTCATAGCGATAAGGTGAAAGCGCAAAGTGCTTTCACTCTTATTCCCACTTCCATTCACAAATATCGTATTTACATTTAAACCTTTGTGTGGCTTATTATTGTTATAGGGAATATCTTCACTCAGAGTGTACTAAATAAAATAAGTTAGTTCGTGATTAGTTAATGTTTGTGTGTAAAATAATTACATTACAGAATTTTAGACTTGGTACTACTGTATTGTAGCTAGGTAGTAATCTTCACTAGCTTTATTGAATATGTACATTAGTCGATACTTAATCAATAAATCACGCAATGCAATAATCTTCCGACACTCTTACATTCTACTGGTCTTTGTATTAATATTACTAATGCAGTTTCAATACACAGTTAAATATCAGGTTGTTAGGGTTAATACAGTACATATTAGGTAGGAAACTAATTTTATAGATAAACAGCTGAAGCTCCTAACATTTAAAGTACCTAGCTGTGTTGTAGGTAGAGTAAGTAGCAGTAGGTACGACTGACTTAATTACTGTATGGATTGAATATTACGTTAAATTACAATGATTAACAGACAATGAAAGAAAATAAAAGAATAGATAATAATCTCCCTGCAATTTGCATTCTATGGGTAACATCTCATGTCACGACGTGTCTGCAACATTCAATTTTGACGTTGGATCGTTAATAATTAATCAGAATCGTGAATTGGTTGGCATTTTAGTGGTAATATAACTAGTACAGTACATGTACGCAGAAAGACAGGTAAGTGGTTTTAATGGAATATATAGGAGGAAAGAGAGCAACGGGAAAAGCAACATAGCATTACATAACAGTCAACAATATTGTAGTCATTCACAACAGTGCAAATGAAATTTTGACGAAGAAGAACAAATACCTTTACTGCCTAGTCCGAATTGTGTAATGTAATGATATTGAAACTTAGAATGGCATGGACATGGAATCGGCATTGATTGAATGCTTTGACATTTGTGACAGCTTTAATTTTTTATAGCATTACACATAGTAGTGATTTATTTTCGATGTATTTATTATTATTAGTTAGTGTGTAAGTACGAACCATATTAATTACTATAATATGGATAATTTGTTCGAGACCTATTTATGTACATGTAAAAAAGGCACAGAAACTGCTCAAAAGTAATTTGTTAATTTATTTACACATGTTTTAGTTGTGACTTGTATTTGCATTTATAAATATAAATAGTAATTGCAGAACGAAGAATGTAAAAATTATAAAAGCAAAGTACTTATTTATTAGTTGCACGTTGCACTCCATATCTATTATATAATTATGTAAGTAGAACGTAAGGAATGCATAAACATTAATTTTTATGTAAAAGTAATAATAATCCATTTCCGTACCTTATTTAACAGTTCTCTTACATACAAATATCACTTTTTCCAAAATGACATTAAGTATCTAGTCTATAGCTAATAAGAAATAAGTAGGTACATACACAGAAACATTTACAGTAACACGAAATGTGTGTTTAGCCCATTAATAAGTAAATAATACAAAACCAGCTACTTAAATTCAGTTAGTAAAGATAAATAATAACTCCCGTGTTAATGGTAACGGTAACTGGTAACTAATGATAATATGAAAATGAGCATGCATGAATCTATCAACATAAATACTACTACAGTCACAATTATTACTACACACAGGACAATGTAGTAGATTGTGAGGTGATTCGGAAGAAATATTTTAAATAAACCATAAAAACTTCTGAATCTCGAGTTTGTCTCTACCCACCCAGTACCCAGTCCAATAAAACTACAAAAAACGCTCTTATTGTTATTACAAGTACGAAATGAGATCATATACAATACAACAGATAGTTATCATTGGCGGTAATATTTACCGATTATTTTACTTCTGGTCTAATAACCTGTGCAATAAGACAAACTAAATACACTAAAAACCTATTTCAATAATCAGATAAATTATAATAAATATGTAGCGTATACATAAATTATACCAAACAATACCCTATTTACTTCTTGGATAATAATAATATGGCAACAAACAATCAAGTTAGCCTAAGGAAAAGTTTTATTAAAAGAAATCATCTTTTCTAATTTAATCTCAATAATCTAATATACAGTACCTATAAGTATACTATTACATCCAAGATATATACAGTGTCAGTTTCACTTATTTTCCTTTATCTTACTTACCTATCTATATATTACGATTAATATTGATCCAACATTCATTTGTTCGCTTTGTTTTTTAGCCTATTTTACCCATTAGTAAAATAAATACGGAATAAAAATATTAATTGTACTGTTTCAAAAATGTCTGTTTCACAAGCGGACATGTTTTGATTCAGTGCATGATATTGATGATGGCAAATAATGGGAATAAAGATTTCAGAAAATTGAATATAAAAACAATAGCTTCCTTATACGCGAAGCTATAAATTGTACTATTACGTATAGATATCTTTTAAGACCAACCCATGAAGTACTCCAACTAATAATCCAACTATACTTAAGTTTCATCAGGGCAATGCAAAATCATCTATGGGCTATCATTATGGGCTTTACTTGGACTATCAATTTTTAAATCTTACAATTAAGTATTTGGTACAAACACTCAACCGCAAGTCTACTATCTAATACCTGGTTTCTGACCTATAATTTGAGAAATTGAAAAATAATCTTTCCACAACGGTTTTCTCTTGTATTCACTACTAGTACTGTAACCATCACATTATGTAAAATGCAATATTAAATCTAAACACATTTACAATTTACAAAGTCGAAAATATCTTTTAATGGCAACTCACACTTGAGTAGTGATTTCGAAACATGCTACTTAGGGCTACAAGGAAATTGTGGACTCAAATCTGCTGAATTGTCATTGCACTAAACATAAATAAATGTACCAATTTTATCTGGAAAAACATTGCATGTTTTTTTGCAATAAGAATTTTCAATAGTTTCTAAACATTAATTCCCATCCCACTTTGCAAAGTATCTACATTTAATTGTTTTTACATATTATATGTAATAAGATTTACAACCTTAATTTCTTACAATAATGAATACAAGTATTCTTGTCGTAATATTTCCTTTATACACGAAACAGCAATCTTCGATAAGTTTTATTTTCTTTTTAAGTTAATACAAGCAGTTGATACATATAGAAAAGTCTCATTTTAATACATTTCATTCCAACAAATCATTCTACAAATACACATAACACACAAATTAGTAAACATATATAACTTAAAAATTTTGTGTACCATGTCACGTCTATAGTTTTCTTAGACCTGAGAAGACGCTAATCTCACACATCAGCATTCTATAACTATAGATATTTACTATTTATAAGGAATAATTTACGACATAGTTTCTTATACAATTACCTATATACTTATCTAGCAATTAAGTAAAATTAAGGAATTTGGTAATAATTATTATTACGGTACCCATTATTATACTGTTTGACTGTCGGGATAGTGCTAGATAAGATACTACATTACAGAAAATACCGATTAGAGTACTACCTATCCTGTCAGTCTGATGATGTAGATATGGTAGATATACTTACTTAGATACCTACTACATTGTACTCGTTCTACTATCAAATCAATCCATTATATGTGCATAGAAATAATTAGAACGTGACAGTAACCAGAAAAATTATCTATACATACTTACCTATTAATAAAATCGGCTAGCCTTCAACAAAATACATAATTAGCACTCACTACTCATAACTATGTAACCCATAAAATAATAATTATTATTATTGTATAATGCTAACAGTTAAATGATTGATAATAGGCTAAATACCATGAATTATATTAGTCTTGCCCAGTGTCTACAGTACACTGGTTATATACATAAAATTATGTTGTATGAACCTATCATCACACAAATACACAGACACGATGACACGACAACAACAATACGACATAAGACTACGATTAATACTATAATATCTAATAAATAACAATAATATTAATTACCGATAACATACCATCAGCAATGAAGCTGAGCATGGTCGAACAAACACGTAAAATGTATATTAGAGATTAGAGACCCATTTCTCTGTGACAGATGTTTAGATGATGAACAATGAATAAAAAACTGTACTAGATTCATTGTATGTGAATTCATACAATGCTAAAAAATAATCTCAATTAAATTATTTGCATCGTTAAAGATTCCAGCTGGAGGTACCTACTTTTCCGTGGTTAGAACTAATTTTGGGATGGTTGCATTTTGAACTTTTTGAGAACCATGCATTTTGCAGTATTTCAAATTAAAAATCTCTGGTTTCTGATACTTGGCTATAACGTTTTAAAGTTCAAAAATATCATGTCTGCCAAAAATGTATTTTCTTCAGCGGTAGCAACTTGGGCGATTACAATAACCAAATGTCCATACATCAGGTTAGTACTACCTACTGTAACGTATACATAAATATGTTACATCTTGTATAACGACTTATAGTGTCGTCTTGTTATGGGGGACAGGGTCGAGTCAGAGCACGCGACCTGTCCTTACATTATAATAAACATGTAACTAATACGCTACCTACATATTCAAAACTAATCTTACAATTTACATTATTATTGTGCGTGCAATAAACTGTATATATTTATGCTGGCAATAAAACTTAAATTCGTCTCCAAACGCATGAATATATTTACTTAATTTTCTTCCGTTCGAACATTTTAATTATTGTATCATGTAATTAATTACATGAAGAATAGTACTGGTCTTGTATCATTTTCCATTTCTCGTTTTCAGAAAGTACATACATCAGTATTGGTAAAGCACAGTGAATTGTGTAAGATATGAAGTTAAGCAATACAGTGCACATTAGTGTTAATGGAAAGTACAACTTTCTCCATACTTAACAAGATGTAAATGCCCTCTTATACACAATCCTCCATGGCAAATTATTGGTACGAACTCCAATGCCATTACTTCATCCTATACATTATTTGGTCCCCTTTTTTCTTTTGTATTCCTTTATACAGCTCCCATTAAAGACTGTGCTCTACTTATTTTCCAAGAATTTCTTTTTGAAAAGAAAAACAATGGACCAATGCAAGTTGTGATTGACGTAAGTGGAAATAATATGTTTACAGGTAAATATTTCTGTATTTTCTTGGATTAATTGAAGCCAATGACATCAGCACGCTTCGCTTTCACTCACAGTACTTTCTCTGCAGGACATTTAAAAATAAATAATTTTTGCATATTATTTGAAAAATATTTCTTATTCCATTTTTGTCAAAATATGAGAAACTTTTACATTTTATTCTGCAATATATGCGCATTTCATTTTATATTGACATCCTCTAGGATTTATCATAACCGACTAGCAAAGGCAAATTCTACATCAATTAATATTAGGAAATACAATCATATCGAATAAAGCATGAACGGCGGCTATTAAATATGTAAGGAACATTAGAAAGAGAAAGTTTCCAAACTGTCTCCGACGGGTAGATGTTTGAGCTCGACTTTCAATAACGATATTAGGAAGCACTAATAAGTGATAGCCCATTTAGCCGCAACTTGATGTCCATAAGTTCCTAAGTGTGCTAGATAATCATATAGATATTCTCTCAATATCATCCACGAATTTATTTATTATTATTATTTATAAATTGCGTGTTGGGAAGAGATATTATGTATTTTGCGTGCAGCCGATGCTTGATGTTTTCGTTGGAGAACTAACTAAACTATTCGTGTCTTTTATTTCATATCCCACAGGATTATCAGAAATATGGACAACGGAAAATTGTTTGTTTCATGGATATTATTTAAGCCATAAGTTGTCCAGAAGCCTGTAACACATAACTGTATGAGGCAAAATTAAAGGTAGTATGTATAACCTCTTGGTTTTTGCAACACACTTTTATTGAACTGCGTTTACACTGCTATATATCTCAGCTAGAACTATAGTTATAGCTACTACTCATATAGCCTTTTAATTTTTGTATTATACAAGTACAAGTTAGGAGTAAGAATATGAATTTCACAAACAAAACTCAAAACAAAATTGATGCTTTTTGTTAAAAAATGTTACCCATTTATGAAGCTTAAACTCTGTAGGTTATTCTAAACTTGATGCATAATACATCGTGTTAAATCGCATATCGCCTAAAATTAAATAGACAATCTATCAAAGAAAATATATTTTCTTTCCATTATATTCTACATGCTATGTAAAAATAACTGCATGAAATAACATTTTGTTGCAGGTTACAATTATAATTAAGTGTAGATTCGTTGACAGGTAAGATTTCCTTTATATTTCCTTTCTTTCAGTCATTTCCAAATTAATTTAATCCAAACTAACCGACTACTTATTGGAATCGATCCCAGCTTTCCTACCTACGCAATAGAAGAACTGAGAGCTCCGACTTTCCCAACCCAACTGCTGACTGTGACTGCAAATTCTGCAATAGTGGACGTAGAGAATATATCAACCATTATATATATATTCTGAACAATGTAAAATTACATAATCCTAAAAAATAGACTCCGATCATTAATGCTCTTTTGTGCTTTGCCTAACATTGAAAATTCATAGACATCAATAATTACCATAATTTTACATGCTCAAATGCTCATCAAGAAATGCATACAAAACGAGAATTGAAGATTATTGGACTATTGAACAAATGTTAAGTAAAAGCCTATAGGCGTACGTATGACAATAATATTAGGGTACATATACTATATTATACACTTTTACATTTGTTATAATATAATACAGCGTTATCTCTTGTTTCCATGTATATAGCATAGCATACGGCCAGAGAATAGAAGAGTAGGTAAGAGTACAAAGCTAAAGATGCATCTCTATGCTATGCTATGATATTACCTATTGCATAGTCAGTATACTATGTAGACTATACTAGACTGCACAACAGCGCACGTTATTGTTTGTAAACTCTGCAACATAAAACATATGATAAGGTTAGATTTGGAGTGGAAGAACATTAGAAACTCTAATACGTAACATTGAACGTAGTAACTATTACCTCCTGCCTGCCTGGCCTGTGCTATTCTATTCTAGGTAACAAAATATTGAGCTATCTTCTTATTATCGTTAACTTTAATGGTCGAGATAAAAAGTGATATTTTGCTGAATCGTTTTAGCTTCAGCACAGTATTGAGTATACTTACTGGCTCAATATATTGATCAACCTACGTATGTTGTTGATTTCAGTTGATTCCTTTTACTAACAACAAACAATAAGATAGAAACTGTTCCCAATTTCTGTTGTTCTTGTTCTTCTGAGTTCTCTTCTGCATAGTAAGTTGTATTCTTGTATTTATATTCGTATTTTTGGTAAACTCAGGTGCATATTTGACTTTCTAAACTTATTCAGCCTTCGATAACAACAACTGTATTCAATATTTAAATGAGAGTGATTGATATCACTAGACAAGCCCGTCAACTTTTCCAATTTATTCAATTCTCGTAGTTGTATTGTAAATTGTAATCTCTTTGTTTGCTAATAACCCTCATTTAATAAGAGCGAGAAAGCAAATAACTTTACAAAGTCCAAATTAAACTATCCAACTTCATTGTAACCATAATCATCGTGACAGTAATTAAGTAACATTTGTTAACTTAGGGATTATACTTACTAAAGTCGATTTCTTTAACAAAATCTTACCTACCTAAACAAAAACAGTTTAAACTTTAAATCCCATTTAGTTATGGATTCTACTAGTACATATTGTGTATTGCCTAACCTTTAAAGAAAATCTTTGAATACATACATACATAAAATATTGGTAGAAAAAGCTAATGTATTCTGTATAAGTTAAAGATTTAGATATTTGCATAGATGATAGACATCAAGAGCAAGGCAAAAGATGAGACAAAGTCAAAGCCTGGCTCTGTATTACATTCAATGCTATTGTGTTGTTGTGTGTGTAAAAGTGAGTCAATAATAGTTTCTTAAGTTCAAGTCCAAAGTCTAGTTTTACAGCATAATCAGTCCTTGCCTTGGTAGTGTGGTGGTATATAGAAAGAGAGTTTTAAGTTAACTACGTCGTATCGCGTACATAATTCTAAGTTCAAACACCTCCCCTCACTCTACTTCGTTGGCTTTGACTCTATCTCTCTCTACTAACTATTTACTACTAGCAAGAAATAGCTACTAAAGACAGATACTAATACTAAACTTAAAATCTTAAATCTTCAAACTACGCAAACTGAATAACTAACAATAATTCAAAATGAGGCTCCTGTTTCTATACACACATGTACAACTTATTAGTTATTGATATTATATTATATTGGAAGCATAATCATCATTATATCTGTATAATATGTCATATCTATAGGTTCTATAAAAGCAATGAACGTAAACGTAAACAGATTGAGTAAGTGTTAAAGTATCTAATAGTATTATCATCATATATTTTATTATTGTTATTGAGCACCCCCTTATAAGCAAAAGGATAACATTACGTCACGTCACATTATACATACACGAACGATATACATCGCCTTTCGTCATTCGTATTTCTGCTCTATCTATTTCTAATGCTCTAACATTTTAACAACGTTCACATGCAATATTAAAGAGTATAAAATATAACTTAACTATAACTATGTACTATTATATTGTAGATACACTATATACTAAATAATATAGTTAGTTAGTTTCGTCTTTCCCAACAAATAAAATAATATTACTTATCCTCACGAAATCGTAATAATGATTACAATAGAGTAGAACAGAACGTGTAGTAGAAATTGTCTATCTGTCTATGTATAATAATATAATGAATGTGTATTAAGTATTTAGTGTTTTGTGGAGTCTTATAAGGTTTAACCTTTAATGCAACCTTTCAGATTCAGCTGGTTGAAATGAAACTGCAATAATAATAATATACTTTCTATCTATATTAGGTATTATCAACTAAACATCAAGCTGGCTGGCTTCGCTCTTGTGCTCTCAGTCAGTTGTGTTGTTCTTTGTCTTCGCAACACTACAAAACTACAAGAAGGAGTTAAGGCTTGCGTCACGAATTTGTATGAATAATAGTTTGATAGTCAATACGAAATTGAAGGTCACCACACAAACTAACGAAGACTTCGCCTCTCCTGTCCTGTTTCTCTGTACTCCACTACTGCCTAGCAGACCCTACAAACCTGTCAGCATACTAACTACTCGGAAACCAGCATCTGCTAGCAAGATAATCATTTTTTAACAAAAATCAATTTGAACAGCTGACTGCTGCAGTCTCACATCCCTTCTGATACTTAATTCCAATTTTTGTTGGAATTGGAAACTCTGTCTAGTGTCTACTCCTACCCTTGACTCTATGTAAGATTGAAGGTAAGCAACTTAACTTATTATGTTGCAAGCCAATGCCATTTGTATTTGTATACATTATACATATAATATTATAATTGTATCCCCTTACCTGCTTAAAGACGTAATTAATAATAATTGCTAATTAATGTTAACCCAAGGCAGCACGTTCCTGAAACAACTGGTCAACAACGCAACAAGACAATTGAACCCAACAGGATTTCATTTAAGTTATTAAATAACAGTGAAAGTGAGATATATTTGTGATGTGATTTTTGACTGGTGTTTGTGCTATATATAATTTTGAAACATTAGTGAAATCATCCACGAAATGATCGAGTGCGAAGCACATTATGTTGATTGTTTGTAATGCAATGCTACCTGCAGTTGGATGAATTGAACAGTGTCAACGTGAACTGTTGATTTTTATTAAGATAATAATTAAAGGTTCACATAAATGATGAAATCGACATAAATTTCACATCAAACTCTCAAAATCCAAGAAAGATAAATCACATTACACTGAAACTGATTGAGCAAAATTAAATCCCCAAGACAGTACTTAAAACATATTACATACTGATATATACTTATTATGAGGCTTCAATACAATAATTGGGTGTAAGAATATACTTTGGAAACAATTATCTCGCATAATGATTTTTAATGCTTCTCGTTATTTCAGTTGACGACTCAGCAAATCGTTGTAGGGCAAAACATCGGATAGAGACGGATTTGATAGTATAATACTCGAAAAACCCGTACCATCGTCTCTTTTTTGTTTCGATTGTTCTTCCCCAATGTAATAATTTCAATTTTCAAATTGACCAGTTTCTGAAGAAGGAATAGTTTAATACAAAATAAAAAGGGTGGCTATGCTATCTGCAACTGGATTTACTACGAACTGACAAGTACTACTTTTTGAGTGTGCCTATCTTTAAAACAAGACACAGACATTTAGTGTTCATTAGGAGTTTTGGAATCCACATTTGTATCCCATAATAATTACAAACATTTAAAGGGGTACGTTTGAAATATCCACTGAAGTATTTTAATTTCTGGACGTGAGTGCTACTATGGTAAGCAACCTGTTTGTTATGTTATACTAATATATTATGTCGATTTAATTTCAAATGCAGTTTAACATATTTTGTGTTGGATACAAAGCACTACCTATTTATTTATTAGATTAATCACTTCAATTCTTAAGAAACGCTTTTACAAGTACTAATAACTTGAACTGGAAATAAAAGCTATTGTAATGGTCACAATACTCCATTTCCATTGGTTTCACACATTGCTTACTTCAAAGGAAGATTACATAATTTACTCTCTATTTGGTCAGGCTCAGGATAATTATTAGTACCTGAAATAATTGGTTTCAAATTTTCGCAAAGTTACTTTATTGGTGTATTAATATAATGCAACTTTGTAATTATCCAGATACAAGATGGGTAACTGTCTGAAAGGTACTGCTTCTGACGACGTATCACTCCTCCGTGGAGGTGAGGGTACTCGTGAGTCTTCGTCTTCAGAACAAATACATGGAGAGATTTACCAGGTAAGGAAATTGCATGTTGCTATTTCTTATTAAGCAATTTTACCAATTACTGATATGACCTTTGCAACTATCTTACTGTTTGTGTTTAAAACTATGAAGCCCTTTCTCCCTTGCAGTGCGAAATTTTGTCTAAAACTATATTTTTCTTTAGGAACATAATGTACCAGTATATTATCCGTCACCTAATGTCCGAAGACCGGTGACACAACTGACAGAAGAGGAGCAGGTAAAAATTGCTAAAAGAATTGGTTTAATTCAGCATCTTCCTTGTGGCACATTTGATGACACTGCTAAAACAAGAGAGTAAGTTAAATGAAACAATGTTGTTCAGTTACAATATTTTATTTAGTAGTGTACTGTGCTGGTTTAGATAGTTGCCTTGTCATTCAGACTCAAAAATTTTATTTTAAAATTGAAGGAATATAGTCCAAAAAAATCATTTTAGGCAATAATTGTATTATGTTATGCTAATTTATTTAAATTACTTTTTTCAGATGTGTGATATGTATGATCGAGTTCGTTGCCGGGGATAAAGTCCGCTATATGCCATGTATGCATGTCTACCATGTCCATTGTATTGATGACTGGTTAATGAGAAGTTTCACATGTCCATCTTGTATGAACCCTGTTGATGGGGCTTTATTCAACACTTACGAAACACACTGATTTTTGGCGTAACTGTCTACTCTGCAAAGTGTATGTCTGAACTGATTAAATTGTAGTCCTTAGTGTTTACTTACGAAGCTTAAACGTTAGACTATAGTTAAGCACGCATTCGATAGATAAGGGGTTCCCTCCTCATTCACCGCTTAAGTACTCGTATTTTTACAAGACTGTTACAACAGCTCGTCAATATTCAAATCCAAATCCCGCAAGAGTGAAAACACTAAACGTCGACATAATTAAATGAGATTTAAAATAATCGAATAACAAAATTTCTGTCAAATAAATAATTATAATAATCTAAAGGTTTCAGAAAAAACCTTTACATAATGAACATGTTATTCATATTTGAAGAAAATAGGTATAATTAATGCTAAGTTTGCAACTTTATCAAAATGTGCCCATGCATTCCAAAATATAATTATCCTGAATGCTCACAATTTTGTCTCAGGATGTAATGCTAAATAATTGATGCAAACGAAAAGTGCTGTATACTAAAATGCATCTTTAGGTAGAGTGTTTTAAATCAGAATATTTCTTGATTTATCAACTCCAGCTAATATAATAGGTGTTAGCTTTAAAATCTTGGAAAGTTGAAGAATGTCTTTGTTTAACTTACTTTTTGTTCTCCTACGCGTATTAGAGTTGTATAGCATTTTATTTAATATAAATCGTAACGTGAGTGTAGAAAAATCGTTCCTGTGACTTATAAAAATCTTGTACTCTAGCCTGTGATGGTATAAATGATTGGTATGACAAATAACATAATGTTGTCACCAGTCCTCCGTTTTCCGCGTTACTAGTCTTTAATCTTAATTAGCGAGGTACTAATATTGTAATTATTTGATTTAAATGGCTTTCTCGGTTGGTTTAGTTCCGTCTTCCGTCAAAGCATTGTTGCGTGATTATCCACGCTGCGCTTGTATTAAGCAATTACAGAATTGGTTAATATAGGTTTCTATACTTGTACAAGTATCTTTGTGATCATTAGTATTTTTGGCCCGCTAAATCGACAATACGTGTAGTAGGCAACGCGAAAGTAATAGTAATCATTCTGACAAGATGCAATTATAATGTGTATTCTCTTTTTCTTTTCATTGTATTTTAATGGGTTTATCGAGTATAGATAGGTGGAAGTCAAGCAAAATTTAATGTCGCCAAAATGGACACCATTAATTTTAGACAGAGTTCATGCTTATTCACATCATGTAATAATTACCTAGCATGCAGATAGATTTTACATTAATATGTCTGGTACTCGTTAATGAATTTTTTTCTTGTAGTATTTAGGTCTACATGACCACAATGCTATAATTCATTTTAATTGCAACAGTATTTGTCAAAACGCATTAATTGTTTATTGATTCGCTATTCATTTTCATTCAAATTATTGATTGATGCACTATTCGATGTATAATATAATTGTTATTGTCTGTGCGCTTATCAGTTACAGAAAGTAGGATAGGGTAATAGAAAATGCATCTTGCGAATTGTGCGTAATGTTAAAATTGGCAGAAGAAATATGCGCCAGTTGTGTTAAGCCTTACTATATGTACTTACTACGCAATGAAACGAATTGTAGTTATGCAGTATGTATTAAAATTGTATGCCTTTTCGTATAGCATATCAAATTTTAAATTATGTTTGTAAATATTGCAGCTAAAATAGCTGATTAGTGTACACTTGGTCAGTGTTTGTAATACTTGGGTCGTAAATCACCAGTAGAACAATATTAACAAAGGTAGTTTAGAACGCTAAATTGTGAGAAATTTGTTCAAGTTAATATAACATGATATTATCTTATTCTCGTATAGATGTAAGATACCAGGTTACGTAATCCTTATACTAATAATTCGTTTAAATATTTAAAATTACAGATACCAACCATTACTAAGAAAACATTCATATAATTTACAATAAATGCTAGCGAAGAGGACGGTGCTAATCGTAAGTTAAAGGAGAGAAAGACTAGGAAATTTATAAACATTCATACTATTTGCATTATTAATTAAATAACAGGATACCAAATATATACACCCAGGTGATGCTTTTCCGCAATTCTTCTGTAAAAATTACTGGATCTTGATCTTGATGAGATTTGTAATAACTCAATATAATTGATCGTATGTATATTATTTAGTTGCATTTCGTAGATTATTTGCGTGACCCTGTGTATCTTATAGAACTGATAATGAGACTCCAATCAGATTTTCTACTGATAATAGGCTATGGAAAATGTGAAGTGATCGTGATCTAAACTAGTTAGTCAAGTTTGATGTTTTAGCAGTTTACTTATCTAATTTAGCTTTGCAAAACATTTTAGAAATTATGCTGCTAATAATTATATTGTAGTGCTGTATCATGTTAAATCCTATTTTCAAAGTTGTAGTGGTGACATGATAAAGAATTAAAAATAGATGTTGCTGCTCTGTAAAAGAATTTACTTTTATTGGTAAGTATAGGCATAATAATAAAGTAACGTAATAAATAATCAAGTTAATTTGTGACGAGTAGTATGCTTATGTAAGTAATGCGTTGTTGGTATACTTATCATACTGCTATAACAATCGTTTCAAACTTTTTTGACATTGTTGCGCAAGGTGCCACTGGCATGATTTTCCTTAACTGAATAAACGTCTATGATTTCAGTATCCATTAAATATTAGTGTAGAGTTTGTACATTTTTTACTTTGTCATTGAGTGTTTTAACCTAGTTTCAGCTAATAGATATGACGGAAAGACCTTCCAAGGCTATGCTATTTGTTGTTATGTAGAGAAGAGCTACGGTTAGATGTGTCTAAATAGCCTAACTTGAGTTTATGTATTACAATTGCATTTTCCTTCTCAGTAGTTGAACTGAAGCTGGGGAATACTTACTGAACTCTCCATAAGCTGAAATATGATTGTCGTAAGTTTTCTCTCGTCATTTTCATTGTTAATTACGTTAAACCAACATTTGTCCCAGCGCTCAAAAATATAGCGCACTGGTATGCCCGCATAGAAAACCTTAACTGTAAAATCACAGGAAATACATACACAGCTAATTCTATTTATCTGTATATTTGCATTAATTATATCTACTGTACTACATACAATTACTAACTATAAGTTAGCTAACAAGAATTGGGTCTTTAGCACATAGGCTATATTTTATTATGACTTGCGTAATAGTAATAAGTAATATTATGTACTTACGTCTTTGTACTTAATTGTCATCAATGAAAATACCTATGTAAGCTATCCATTGATTCATATGAATTCTGTTGTGCCAGAATGTCCCATTTTGTGAGATTGATTGTTGTAACTTAATTATGCGAGAATAGAAATGGCTAAATTACTTATTCCAATTATCCTTTTAGAATAGATAAAATTAAAATAACTAAATATGTGTGCTAACCCTATAAATCTGTTGACAGTATATTTGTGTTGATGAGGTTTATTGTATAGGTAGGCATATATTGCCATTTAAAGGACATGAATTGAGGGTATAATTGCTGACAAGGTGTTTATCCAATGTTCAAAATCTTTTGAATATATTTAAGTGGGTCTGATTCATGTGTATTCATCTTCAAGTACACATAATATATGAATACACATTTGCATGCTAATACTATACATTCATTTGTATCTTCTATTCATATAAGTAGCTATGGTATATATTATAAACACATAGTATACTCACGCACAACTTAAATATATGTAACTCATCCCAAAGATTTTGATTTTGAACCATAAAATAAGGGTTGGAGTTGGAATTAAAGCACAATTCTAATGTTCTCGTAATATACACAATGCATATACATAGAATTAAACTGAAATCCATCTTTCATGTTCTAGTTAAGAGTGTGCATGCAAATAATGTTGACTTTTTACACAAAAAATACTTATCATTATGTCTTTGTATTTCTTAGTGTATTATAAAATGCAAACTCCACTTTTCCAAATAAATACAAATAATATGTAGATAGGGGTTAGGGATATATATTATAAATACTTTCTGAAATGCGCAATTACTAAGTATATTTTGTAATTGCAGTGAAATGTCAGAATGATGTAGATGTGCGGGAACCTCTATAGTCAGGAAGTAGTATATCATTTATATTTATATTAAGTATATGTGACGATGCGGTTGCGAGATGGCAATTATACTTGCGCGAGTAGTAAGTTACGATTTATGGTTAAGTACGATATAAAATAGTATAGAAAACCGAAAATAATGAAACTTTACAAATATAAATATAATAAAAAATATAAGGTGGTAGGTATACTTGTTGATTACTGTGTCCGCCAACAACGAGAGAATTTATATATTAAGCAGCAATGGTTAAAATAAATCAGAACTGCTAAAAACATTTAATATGAATGTAGTTTGTGTGTACTTTAGGTAGTAGCAAAGCAGCTACTGACCGCTTTTCACTATAGTCTAAAAACAAGAGTCTAGTTTTAGTGTACCTTTAGATCTCCAGACTTCTTTGATATAATGGAATCCACGGATCTGAAGGGATTCGTTAAGAGTTAACCTTCCTTCTAAGTAATTGTGAGTTGAACATGTTATTATTCCTATGATAAGAAATGCGTATTTCTATGATGTAACTTACTTCGCTATTTTAAAAGGTGTTTTCAGAGACCAGACCACGCAATGTATTGGTCTCCTGTCTTTATATTATACACTACACTCTTAAAAATACTGTCTAGTATCGAGCGTTCTGTTAACAAAGTCCGAAATGAAAGGTCGGACTTGACTCATCTGAGGAATAATAATGATTCTTCAACACGGTTAACTCGAACTGCTAAACCGAAATTCCTTAATAATGCCCAAATTGAAACCTATAAAATTGATTACCAAATATTTACCAATAGTACCTAATTAACTAGATAACAATAAATAATTGTTACCAGGAAAAGCAATACGAAAACTAATACAATTTTCGAATACTAGTACGACTATTCACAAAGTTGGAATGAATTTTAGGCAATTGTTGTATTGCGTTTCCTGATAATATCCCAGTTGTAATCGTACAATGTAACTCCACATCACATATTTTACGGACTACTCTATTGAAACAATATTTTATGCAAATATTCCATTGAGCACATTTTAAATAAGTATACAAGTTACAGTAAAAATTTTGTGCCATTTATCGTGTGGAATACTGAGTGCTGAGTCAGATTATTTAACCTTGGGGGTAGTATAATCTAGGACAACATTTCGGATTCAATACCTCTTCCCAATTATATAGAATGATTTAACACCATAAAATAGTAAGTAAGTATTGATCACCACGTTATAGGTACTGTAATTCTTATATAATATACTGTATGTACAATTTTTGCTCGAGACTTATTCTTGTTTCGGTAAAATAGATTCCCAAAATAAGTCTCAGACTGCCTCACATAAGAAATCTAATCGGCAAAGACAAAGGATGAAAAATAATAATAATATTTGATCAGTGTTCTTGATATAATTAAATGAAAATTTCAACACATTTATTGGAAGATGTGTGTAATGAAAGATAGTTCTCATCTCATCGTCAGTTTGTAATTCGTTACTTTGGTGCTTTTGTTTTCAGAACTTATTATGTATATTTGTGTTGTAGTAAATTCTCGACAGAAGTGCGACTGACATTTAGTGTATATGTAATAGTTCCTTTCGTGGAGATACGTTATTTGATTGAAATGAGATGTGAAGTGAGAGCTATTCTGAGAATAACTCAAATATTTCTCTGCAAATGCCATTTTATTCAAATAACTTAGCCCATCAGCGTGATTTAGCCATTATCTTACTAGATATATATATAATGCTAATACTAAACTAACTATTTATACTATAATATGGATGTATTGTGTGGGTCTTATACTCTTTAGGGTATAAAAGTTGTAAAGGTTAAAGGATTGCTTTCGTTGATCTACGTAAATAAGTACTACAATTAGTACCGCGAGTACCTTCTAATATCTTTAGTGTTAGTATTATATATTGTTAACACCACATTGTTGCTTATTGTCACATATTAGTTTGTGAGCATTGACTTATGTAAAATAGTAACATTATGTAATGGTATTTGAACACGCTAAATAAAATTATCATTACGTTTTTTCTGTACGATCTAAATATTTATATGTTCAGATTAAATCTTTTCGATAACAGAGAACCACTAGACTTGTCTTATTAGCCGTAATCTGTTTCGCTGTAAGTCAGTAAACGCACGAAGTCAGTCTTGTAGTCTCATCCAAAGAAGTTAAGTAATATATCTCGAGTTGAATATAATTTTCTAGGTCTCGGTCTCACGATCAGTCTAAGCAATCCTAATCTCATTCGTTTTTTTCTTCCGTTAATAAAAAGTGCATATTAAACATAATTATTATGTAAAATGTGGAGCGTTAATTTATAATATTGACATTGTTTGTCTAATCTGGTGTAGATAATAATATTGTGTTAGTAGGATAATAAGGCTTCCTTCAGGGTGACCAGATTTTCAATTTTGTAATGCAAGTATAATTCAAGCATTCCCTATCCTGTCCCATTTACATTGTCATATCGTACCCACTTTGATATGTTTTATCCATGTTCTGCGCGAACCCACACTAAACTATTTCCAATACCAGTATTATACTTGCCATTTAATATCTGGTCACCCTGGACTCACTTTACCACTTACAAGTTATAATTGTGAACTTCGAAATATTATAATCTTTACCTACCTTACTCGTATGTTTGTATTACATTAACAATACCAATAATCTTAAGTATATGGAAAATATTCTATGTATTCTATTGTATTATAAATATAAGTTGTGACTTGTTTGTGAGCATTGATTGTATATGAATATAATGTATTACAATAAAACAATTAATATTAAGTATCTTCTAATGCATTCTTCAAAATCCAGTAATGCTTTGGATTGCACCATTTCCATCCACTTTAAAGAGTTATAACACGTGTAGTAGAATACGAGAATTAACCCAGCAAATCAGGTTATTAGTAGTTTTACTACTTAATTGCGTTAAAAATAAAACAAAATGACCACCGTTTATTTTTAATCATATTTATACAACAGCAAGTATTCTTTACAAACATCATCATGGGTTTCAACTGTCATGAAATTGTCGCATCACATTCGTAACACATTATATAGCATTAGATAGCGGTCATTAATATTATGTCATAATATTAGATAACCATACGGATTAACCATACCATGAGTGCGAGTGGGTGCGTTTAGTGCGTTAGCAAACATAAAAATTAACTCATTCGTTTGCTGTCGCACGTCTGTGATGCAAGCTATTTATCATCAATGGCATATTAATGGATACATTTAATATTTACCTAATGCACAATATTATGTTTAGACATTTAGAGAAACTAGAAATGGATATTAGGTAGGTATTAAGGTATGCATGTCGATGATATCTTCTCAGAGTGACAGAGTCATAAAACAGTTTGTCATTTTTCAAAAGCTTTGTAGTGCATCTGACTCTCGCGGAAGCTGTATATATATATTGGACCACATTATTTTTCTTTATTTCAGTCATCCATCACTATAGTTTTCAGTACGTTATAGATTTTTATTTCGTATTTTCTATCAATATTGAAGCATATTTGCAAGCTTATATTGATGTAGTTGTACTTTTACTAAGAATATATTTATTGATATATCAATATCAGTAATTTTTATTGGAATAATTCTGTGAATGTGTCAAATAAAGCAATTATGTAACGACATATTTAAAGAAATCAATTAAAGGCAAAATTGTTTGCAGAAAATACGTAAAGATATTTAAATCTGTAATAGTTAGGATTTAGGTAGCCAATTCCAGAGTCACTATAGTTAATTCGAGAGTTAGCTAGATATTGGGTTGGGTTGGAGTGTTGGAGTATGTGTAGTGTATTTAGTTAGTGGTATTTTAGAGCCAGAACGTAGAATGATTTCTACAAGTAGTAGCAATCATACCATGCCATTGTTTCGTATCTCATCATACAAACATGCTTCTTTTGTAATTTTCATAGGTAGTAGACTTTCAAACGTAACGATAAATACAATACACCTGCATAAACGGTTGTAAAATGTAAGCCCCTTTTGGCCTTGCCCTTGCACTGCCCGGTATTTACTATAAGGATAAAGATGAAAGAAACTGAGGCAGGTAGTACAATACAAACAAAACAATTGTAGCTCCCATCTCAAATCTCAACCTCAAAACTCCACTTTGCTACAACACTAAATGTAAAATCAAGTTCACCATCTAAATTGGCGACTGTATCGGCTTCTATGTTCAACAAGTCACACTAGATACTACTTATACAGTTTCTTAAGAACTAAAGAAAACTTCAATTTCAGCACCACAGTGTAAGCACGGTGCGTCCATACAAAATAGAGTTATAAGATAATGACTACAACCATGAGCATGATAAAGAAGTACCAGGTAATATGGCGTAATTAATTGGTAGGTAATATGGCGTAATATTAAATTCAAAGCATTATATATTTTAGAAGGCTCTTCATTAGTATTAGTTTTCTCAAACAATTTGACTGTCCTTGTTCAAATCAAACTGGCATTTAGATGGAAACGTTAAGGTTGTGCTGCTTGGCTATATAAAATTATAACGTCAAAAATTATCATCACTAAAGTTGCAAACACTATGAGATTTGACAGCTAATTCGCCATAGAAAACTAGATTTTTTTAAAAAAAAAATGTTATTGCCTTCCCGTGCTGGTACTTATCTTTTATACATAAATATTGGCATTACTATACATAGATCTTCTAGATGTGACATATGACTAAGTAGGATATTTCGTAAAACAAAAGTATGTAATTGTATCAATTTTCTGAAAACTATATCTCTCTCAACTTATACAATATATGTATACCATATCACGCTCAGTCCTAACCGTTTTTATGGCTGATAATTTATGGCACAGCTGAATTTCCCAAGGTTTTTAAAATAAATTTTTCTACTGAAAACTATTCCAAGCATAGAAATAATAGACACACACACACCACTGTTACTAATCCAATAATATGACAAAAGAATTATATTAATATATTCTTTTGACCAAAAATAATAAAATACATACTTATAACTGTATACTTATATATGTAAATCATAAGTATGTACATTGATAGTTTTATATAGTAGCTGTAGTGTTGAAAGAAGCATTTAGTTGATTTGTCTCACTGTCTATACAAGGCTGTGTCTTGCGGCCTTTTGTCAATTGACGTGATCCGTCTTAATGCCTACGACACATAAAACTCAAAATGCAAATATCCAAATCAGACTGCTGATGTATTATGATAAAATATAAAATACCGACTATCGACATTATGCATTACAAATCTAAACCCAAAGTCTCGTACTTGCTGGTGCTCGAACGGACTCCAAAATCTCACCTAAAGCATAAAAATGGTTTATCGTATTTTCCGTGTTTCTATTTGTAAGAAGGGTAGCAATGCAATGCCTAGCAAAGGTACACTACATGCATAGAGTACATACATAGTATTTAAACTATGTACATACAATACACATGCCTACATAACAACTATAATAGGCACATACAAGCAAACAGCGCATAAAGTGTAGCATTTAGTATATAATTATGTGTATTGTTATTTTGTACTGCTGTAGTACAATATAATCGTATAGAAAGGAGTGAGTGTGCTGTACAATGTCAGTGTCATGTCAGTCAGTAGTAGTATAGTGGAGTCGGTATTTGCAGACCCACTCAGTCGCCGTTTAGTAGCACTATAACAGTAGTGTAGTATGTACTATGTATAACTAGGTAGTAGTGTAGCAATGTTATAAAGAGGTGCCTGTTTTCTGTCAGTTCAGTTTATTATAGCCAGTAGTAGTATTAGTTGAGTTTTGGTATTTGTTGATGTTGGTGTAGCTAGCAGGTAGTTTTTCATTTTTAATTTGTTTGTTATGTTTGATACGGTTTGCTGCATTTTCGGTGTAGATTAGATTTAGTAAAAGGTGAAAGGCAAAAGGGTGGAGGTGCTTTGCATTTCGGATTTTAAAACCCCCAAATGCCTTCCTGGATTGGCATTTCTACAGGAAAAAGTTTCACAAAATAATAATAACTGGCGCATCGTCTCTGTAAGTAACTGGTAAGTTTTCAGTTTGATATTCCTTTTTTTATTTCTATAAATTCTTAAATATTAGATCATGATTGCAATCTCAGCGCCCGTTCTAATGCGGCTTCTCTGTCATTCAGTGTAGTTCAGTACCTTTTTGGTAATATAATAACTAAACAACAGTGACAAATAACTTCGATGGATGATGGAGCACTCCTTTAATTTGAATGTATGTATATAGTAGCTTAGCTTAAAAATAGAAAAACGAGGAGTGAGAGTGAGACTCAAGTTTAAATTATATACAGGGGCTTACAATCTGAGTAATAGTTATCAGTTTGTCGTTTTTGGTCACCTGAATTTTGGAAAACCGTGTATAGTATTTAATTTTGACTGGTATAGAGTATTTGAGATTATTTCTGCTGGCTAGTTTCGCGTGGTTTGCTGAAGCGTGTCACTTCACTTCACTCACTTCAGAAACTTCAGATTCTTATTTGATGCATTTATTACAACAATATACAAATGTACATATTATGAATGGCTAGACAGTTCGTTAAAAACTTGGAACAATACAGTTTTGATTTTTGATTGTTCTAAAGTAGGGCTGTTTTTTGGATTATTAAGCTATTATTAAGTTAAGCGAGTAATAGTACGCAATGCTCATATCTTGTAGGCTATAATATAGCTTGTGGTCTGTCCTGTCACTTAAAAAATTTAAATCTTAGCTAGGGTTCTCAATTGCAATAACATAACATCCACTTAATTTAAGTTTTAGATTCCTGTGAAATCAATATGTGCTAACTCTATGTCCTTTGGTACCCTAATTAAAATTTTAACATGACTTCACGTATAATTAAGATGAGCTCATTGACGTTTTTAAGTTCAAGCCCAAATCACAATTTTACATGTGCTTTTGTTTACATTGTACTGTGCTTACAATTGCACTGATTACTAGTTCATGGTTCATTACATAGTTAAACAATCACTAAAATTCAGGATGTAGGTTAGGGTTTGGTATGATAAAGAATGCATCATGTTATAGACATTTGGGCATTTTGTATTTTATGCTATACTGTCGTCAGGCTATGTCGTTATGTGATGGAATCAGTAAATGACATGAATGAATATTATTCTGTTGAGTTTGTTTGATTTGCTAAATAAATTATTAGCACTGTGTACTAGTGTGACATGGTTTATCCGCTGATAAGAATTTATATATGCAGAATGAGTTCCTATAATGCTACCTATTTCCATTGAATTAACGTCAATGCAATGATTGTAAATTGTGACTAGACATTGATGGGTGAACGGCGGATGTTGTTACAGGGAATTAGGTGTGTTGGTCGTGATTCATGTTTCCTTCATTTGTTTTATGGCAATATTTATTTTATCAATTATAAGGATAACACGTTTGAGTGAGCAAAGTATTTACTGAAAATACATAGTGTACATAGAACGTAAACAGTAGTGTTTCTTGTAGTACACTGTAAATAGGTAGTAAGGCTGTTGATAGCTTGATAGTAATTACGATTACAACTTCCTCTATCATCTTTTCCTTTTCTATATTAATATAGGATGTAGCAGAGTAGGTAAAGCTCACAAAGTTTAGGTTCAATGGTGTGGTATTTAGTTTAATGCGTCCATTGAAAGGTTGAAAAGCCTTACTCGCATTAGATTTTACACATTTAGCATTTTTTTAAACCGTGACATGTACAAGTTACAATTTGCTACTAGTTTTGCTCTGCTCGCTCGTGGGAACCTACAATAAATAGGAATGAGAACGCTGACACTGTTGAGGTATGCCCAGGATACCGTGATACGGTGACTTAACAAAGTTATATTGAAGATAGTCTTCATAGAATATATTTACAAAATATAAGCATGCATGCAATATATTACAAAAATCAACACATTTAATAGGGAGAAATCAATGACATCTTTATCTTTATTCTCAAAGTTTAAGGTCCTTAGTAAAATATTTAAATTAATTTTTCTAGTTGTAATCTGATAAATTATTAAGCCGAATATATTGTATTTTTTTCAAGACAAACTTTCCAAAAATGTTTTGGTATTTTAAATCGGGGAATCTAATTGTTCTTTAATATGTTTAGGTAAATGAAACCGTTGCGAGAATTATTCATTACCGGATGGCAAAAACTCAAGTAGAACCAAGAAAAGAAAAAAATTGGAGAACTGGACTGATACATTTCAAGATTATCTATAACAAAAGAAATATACTTCCATGGAAAACAGACTGAAGAAAAAGAAAATTTTGTAACTACTGATAAATTGTAGAATTTAGAATTTTTCTAATGGCATATTTGTAATGCACAATTCAAACAAAGTATAATATTTTTATACTAATGTACTGAAACAGAGCTCAAACTATTCGAATATTATAGCCAAAAGTAACTACTTAAGGAATTCTACAAAGCTACGTACCTAGTACTTTTATACTGTATAACAAATTCCTGGTACAGAAACAGACAAAGTAATATATTATCTTGTGTACGAAATGACAAGAATTTTCAATCGGCCTGTGCCATGTTTTATATTTTGAAGTTTTTTCTGTGTCAAATATCAACAAGTGTCAAGTTTCAGTATTGATTCAAGAGTGTCATATAAGAGGCTGGTGACTGATCTGATGTGAAGTTCTTTTACGTATACAGCACTAAAAAGCTCACAGTATAAATGGATAATTTGCAATTTGTTGCTACATTGACTACATACAATATAGCATCTCTGTGAATGATATCTGCAATTATATTTCAGAACATTGAGGAAGTTTCGGTGTTAAATATCAATTAAATCCACTCTACTTATATATAAATAATTCAAGAATATCGTATATGTTTCTGACTAATATAACCCAAAGGGTTGAATGAGAAGAGTAATGGGTTGTGCCGTCAGTGCAGTAGGTGACAAAGAAGCTGAAGAAAGGTCTAAAAGAATCGACAGAGACCTTCGAGCTGATGGAGAAAAAGCAGCACGGGAAGTGAAATTACTTCTTCTTGGTTAGTTCTTGAGATTTTTTAAAAACTACGATATTTACATTATCATTGTATTGTATTGTTAAACAAGCACACTTATGCTTAGATTGTGCAGATATGCTACAACAAGCCAGTGAGTCACATACAATTAACTAATTAATGATAAGATTGTAGCAATTGCTAAAGGAAGTTTTTAGAAGAAAATGTGAGTCATTATTATAATTAGCTGATTCTGTTATTGTTATCCATCATACTAAATATATACAAATTTGTATATTATTGTATATATATTATAGCAATACTATTGTTAAAAAATGGAGACACATTTTTTGTCCCTGGCTTGCTTTTGTTTTTACTACAGTATTACTCATGTGAAATTAAAATAAATCGTTTTAATTTTGCAATGCTCAAATTTTTTTGTGGGATTTGCTAATTAGTAAAAATGCTTTTGGTTTTGTGGACTAACGTTTAGTTTGGGAATGATTAGAGTAACGAACGATATTAATCCAGTACCTTAATCTTTTTACAGGTGCTGGGGAATCGGGAAAGAGTACTATAGTGAAGCAAATGAAAATCATTCACGAAATGGGCTATTGTCGGGAGGAATGTGAGCAATATCGTCCCGTTGTATACAGCAACACAATTCAGAGCTTAATGGCAATCATACGTGCCATGAGTCAACTCCGTATTGATTTTCGTGACCAAACTAAAACTGTAAGTTTTGGCAAAATATATTTTATTATTGGTAGACTTAAGACTTTGGTATATATACATTTATATAGATGTAAAATAATCGGATGTTTCGACGTTTATTTTATACCACAGGAGGATGCTCGACAATTTTTCCTTTTGGCAAGTGCATCCGAAGAGGGTGAACTAAGTCTTGAATTGGCTCAGGTTATGAAGAGACTGTGGTCAGATTTAGGTGTACAGCTCTGTTTCTCCCGCTCCCGTGAGTATCAGCTTAATGACTCTGCGGCGTATTACCTCAATTCCCTGGACAGAATCTCTCAAGTAGGATATGTGCCTACACAACAAGATGTCCTCAGGACACGGGTCAAGACCACTGGAATAGTCGAAACCCAATTTACCTACAAAAACTTGCATTTTAAGTACGTTAATTTTAAATCATTCATTTGTGACATTGTCAGAATAGGTAAATCAGCTGCTTTAAAGCAATACTATATAAACATACATATGCGACAAATATTGCAAACTGAATAGGCAATTAATACATCAATTAATCGTACTACCCACTAATGATTTATAATTTATACTATTATAATGTTACATATTAAAATGAAATTCATTTGTACAGAATGTTTGACGTTGGTGGCCAAAGATCAGAAAGGAAGAAATGGATTCATTGTTTTGAAGGAGTTACTTCTATTATATTTTGTGTTGCACTCTCAGGTATGTATGCCTATTATATATATACTGTTGCCATTTGTGAATATCAACGCTACGTTCTTTCATCATTATCTACATTATTATTATGATATCATGGCTAATTATAAATCCTATTTAAAATGTTTTCAGGGTATGATTTGGTGTTAGCAGAGGATGAAGAAATGAATCGAATGATAGAATCTATGAAGCTTTTTGATTCCATCTGCAACAGCAAATGGTTTGTTGAGACGTCAATAATATTGTTTTTAAACAAAAAGGACCTGTTTGAGGAGAAAATTAAAAAGAGTAATCTAACAATTTGCTTCCCAGCCTATCAAGGTATGACAAAGCAGATGGCAATGTCAATTCATTTTGCCAAAATGTTTAGGTAGTAGTATGTAATAGAGATTTAATTATTTAACAATATTTGTTTTGTTTATACAAAGGTTCAAACACGTACGAAGAAGCGGCTGCCTATATTAAACTCCAATTCGAAAGTCTAAATAAGAGAAGGGACCAGAAAGAAATTTACACCCACTTCACTTGTGCCACGGATACGTCCAATATTCAATTCGTGTTCGAGGCGGTCACAGATGTCATCATTAAAAACAATCTTAAGGACTGTGGTCTTTTTTAATTTAACGTAAATGAAAAGTTGTGCCAAGACTTTGCTCTCTGCCCGTCCTATTTTCTATTTATCAAATATACTCAGAGTTAATGTCAATACTGTACAAGTGTTGTTTAACATGCTTACTACTTAACTTTTCTACAACATCTGACGTTTAAAGAAGTTTAAACTTAAAAATGTGTTCCTTATCAATGCCAAACTATGCATTCGCAATCAAATGTACTTTTTTGTAATTTTTCATTTTCATTTTAACAATATCTAACTAAACGGTGACCTTAAAATATGATGTATAGACATTTTGAGCACAAATTTATGTCTTGTTTTGTGTACAAGGTACTAAATATATTACGTCGCGAGATTACTCTAAGAAACTATAAACGCTTTCATAACACTATATCTTTAAATACTTGGCATTGTTTATACTTACTGTTATGTAATAAATGTTAAACTTTTTACATATATATTGCAAATGTGTAAAATAATGGTCCGCTTTTAAAAATGACAAATAAACATATATTATATACACATTTATCAAAATATTCAAAGTTTCATGTCTAATTTTTTACTATAATGTTACTGCCGCACACTAGTCCCACGTTTACAACTACCCTAAGGCACAGCAAGGTAATATATAACATGTCAAATCGCAATTAAAAACCGTTAGGTCACTAACACTAGAATGTGTGCTTTGTTTATGCATTTTAACAACATGCACAAGAAAATGTATTTGAGATTTTGATTTTTAGTATATATGTGTACTTTGGCATTTTTAGTTTGTATAGCTATGTATTGCATAATGTCTTAAAAGATGTGTAGTCGACACTTTAAGACATTGAATCTTCATCACAATCAGTACAGTGACCCTTTATTCGAATTCAGCTTTACCTATTTGTTAATTTTACATATTATGGGTTAGTTGACATTCAAAGGTATTTTCAGAATTCAAATGTAAATCGTATAATATGTTTACACACTTAACTAAAACTTTACGCAATATCAATTTTTAATTGCTTAGTGCACATTTATAATTCTCAATTAATTTAAATAATTTATTACAATAAGCCATAAGTGCAGTATTTCTAGCACACTAATTGATAATTATTTAGTTTTATGAGGCAATATTATGGGAGAAATTGGCAGTTTTTAGTTGTTTTAAGACAAATGTAAAACTCTGAAAAGGGAAAGCCATCGTCTGAACAATCGTTAAAATACGGGGTGTGTTAAACTTTGTTTTTCGTTAGTTGCTTTACATCTAATATACACAATGAAGGGAAACGCATTTTTTCGAAATTTTGCCATTTTGTAATTGTAATCTTTTATTGGCCTAGAATGACTTCAAAATAAAATATTATAAAAGTCAATAGTCACGATAAGCTAGAGTACTAATAATAAAAACTGAAGGCAAAACATTAATAGGATAAAATCCTGTCTGTGTGGTACATGTTACGTGAGGTACTGAAGTAAGGAGCCACGGGCAATTTTACTAATTGAAGTCTAGTTTAACAATAGCTTGTCTTATATACATACCATATTATACTATGGCTATTTCACAATCGATTTTAAGATTAGTGTTTACGATACGCAACATGTTATCAGTTAGAAAACTGCGTGGCAGATTTGGAAATTCAGTTTAGATTTGATATGAGATTAATTCTGCTTACAAGGATTTTATGGTGTTCTAAGTTCTGCATGCACATTCATTTTTAAACTAACGCCAAGATGAAATGCTTGCCCACGTATCCGTCCTGTTTGCATCGATACAACCTTCAAATAGCAGAAGGCTAGTCAAACTTAAGGTTCCAATTAGGATATTTGCCTTAAAAATAATATCAGATTTAAGAATTCAGTTGCTTGGAAGTATGTATCCGATTTCGTCTAAAATACACAATACTAACTGACACATGTCACATGCATATGTTTAAATAAAAGTCCGAAAATTTATATAAAAGTCGAAGCAAGATGCTTAGTTTTCATTGTCATCGTCCTCAGTTAGACTGGCAGAATGCCAAGTGAGACGCTCTTCGTAAAATTTGATGACAATATGTGGTATCTTCTCATTGGCCATACGAGCTGGCACCAAGTCAACTTCATCTGATCCTTTCCATTTAACTAAAAATTGCAGCTCACCAGCAGAGTCCGTTGCCCCGATAATTTTCTGAGCTTCCAACTGCCTATCAAATCCGTTAATCCGATCCTGTAAATAATTCTTCACTTTAATATGCTACTTAGTGCAAGACAATTAAATGTTAAAAAATAAATCGATATGTTTTGCGCGATATGTTTAGTAGTAGTACTAAAATTATAAACAATTGGCAATTAACACAAACCTTGGATTTAATCTTTTCTGGCTTTTTTGGAGGTTCAACTTTCTCTTTACTTGAACCCATAAGTTCACGACGACGCCTGTCC
Source organism: Tomocerus mixtus (assembly GCA_034694165.1). Classification (NCBI taxonomy): domain Eukaryota; kingdom Metazoa; phylum Arthropoda; class Collembola; order Entomobryomorpha; family Tomoceridae; genus Tomocerus; species Tomocerus mixtus. The sequence continues at coordinate 30,778 of JAQFYC010000023.1, read as the reverse complement.
CGTTCTCGCTTCTCTTTCTCCTTTTCTTTACGTTTCGATTCAAACTCTTCAATCAAATCAGGACAGTCTAAATTTTCGCTAGGTTCCCAAGTGTTGTCATCGCTAGATACAAAAATTATTTTCATTACGCGTGGTAACTATCGCTTTACACGATGTTAGGTTAGTTAGACTTTTGGAAGGCTTTATTTCTTTTTGAAATGGTCATAGTAAATAGGCATTTAGAAAAATCAGTCATAACTTACTCTGTGTATCCTTTCCATTTTAACAAGTACTCCACCCGTCCAGCATTCATTCTTTTATCCAAAACTTTTTCAACTGTATATTCATCAGGTTCACCTTCTCCAGAGGCCACCACTTCAGAATCAGACCCTCCAGCTCCATCCTCGGCGTCAGAATCATCGCTTTTCCTTTTGCCCATTATTCACTGTAATTTTCAAAAAATAATAATGTGAATAAATAAATGGCGCAGTGAGAAATATTAATTGCCGGCCTAACTATTAAGCTTTCCCCATATGAAAATCTCAAATACCAAAACTCTTCTAACTACATTGGTATTATAGTCAGCTACACATTACTCTACCTTTTGCATAGAACATTCTCTAATGTCGGAGCAATAATTAATCTTACCGTTTTATTTTCAAATTGTCCAGATTAGGAATGAGTAAATGTCAAGTTAAATCTAATGCACGTCAGGCCTCAAGGGTATAGCTTCTTCGTTTAAGTCTTATTTCAGCAAGAATGATGCTCACCCTACGTAAAATGACATACAACAATGGCATTTATCATCGAATTATTTGTCATTCTTGATTATTGTAATTAAAAAATTGTGTTGCCCCGCGGGCAACACAATTTTTGAAAACGGCTGGTTCCGATATTAAAATGTTGAATATTTAGATGGCTTTTATGAAATACTTGGGATTCGTTTCATCTCTTCAAAGTTGTATATTCTTTAGTTTTATCATATTTTTTCAAAGTCGAATTGATTTACTTGCGCTATCACAGTCACAGTACAATACTGTTTTGTAATTTATTCGAAAAGAGGATTCTGTATATTCTTCTGCAACAAACGAAGCGTTTACATAAATAAGATACGGAGACCGAAACTAAAAAGTTTAGAAAATTGTACTGTTTGAATAATAGAAATGTTGTACCTTTTTACTCCGTTATCAAACTGTGTTTGGCATATTTTTGAACACACGTCTTGTTTTTGATACAAAAAACTTAATTGTTGTTTTGCTATTGATTGTTAACAAGCGTGTTTGGGATCTTTTGTACTGCGTCTGTCTTCAGTTTGAATTCAAAAACCGTAGAATTCTTATGCGTGACGTAGTCGACAATCGACCAATGAGGAGTGGACCCCTCAGTTCTTCATCTGAAAATGTTTGCCGCCTTCTCTATTCCTCAATTAAAATCGTACACAAAGTATTAGGCAATTAATGCAATAAATGATACAGGTACAGTAGTACAGCAAATTCTATTTTAAATTCCTATAACACGTACAGTAAAGGAATACGGAATGCGAAGGACGAAGCATACCTAACACAAGAAACAGAGCAGAATAGTGTAGTAAAGGAAGTCAGTATTACGGCAGACAACAAACAAAACACATCATTTTTTTAAACTCGTCTTTTCTCAATTTACTTTGAAGCAGTCAGCAATACATTCGGGAGGAAATAGGTGAGCAAAATAGTTAAATATTTAATATTCTTTAGTTGAGGTTGTAAACAGTAAATTAAATTTTGAATTTCCATTCTATTATCCATCATTATCTCTTAAATTTTACAATTTGTAGGTTTACTTACCTTTTTTGAAAAGTAATTGCTTATCCATTTAATTTAATACTACTATACTATATTGCAAAATGTTTTACTATAGATAATAAAACTTAATAAGGTATTTTATTTGATAATAAATAGTTACTGTATCTTGTTCGGTTAGTTATGTTAGTATTGTAATTCATTATGAATAATTAACAAGAGCCAGCAGCCCTTGTGTCCTTGTGTCATGTGTTGTTTTGATTGCATATCATACGTCGTCATATATTAATGATTACTTTTCCCTGCAATCTATCACATATACAAATAATTTAAGTCGTCTACATTGAAAAAAGAAAAATCACAATTGACAATATCTGGTTTCTGAAATTAATTTTAATGGATGTTATTATTAGGTGTTGTCTGATTCTCCACTGAATTCTGTTGGGATAATGAAAGGCGAGGGAGTAATGATGGGGTCACTTATTTGGGGCATCTTAACCTTGTGTTTGGTCGTTGTCGAAATTGACCAAGTTTGTGGCCTTACGAAAGACAAGCAAGATTATTATAAAATCTTAGGAATCGAAAAGTCTGCATCAGATCGAGAAATTAAAAAGGCTTTCAGAAAATTGGCTGTAAAGTACCATCCTGATAAAAACAAGGATGCTGGCGCTGAAGATACGTTCAAAGAAATGGCGGAAGGTAGGTCTTTCATAATTCATTAAAAATATTAAATAGCGTGCCAAAAAGGTCTAATTTTTGCAATTTGTGTTCATTTTAAACAATTTTTTGGGACAGGTAATTATTTTATTGCGTACGTTTTTCGTGTACGTTTCATAAAATTAATTTTTGAATATTTTGAATATCAATGCTCAGCATATGAAGTCCTCTCAGACCCTGAAAAGCGAAAGAAATATGACAAATTTGGTCACTCTGCCTTTGAAAATGGTGGTCACGGACATGGTGGCCAAGGATCTCCATTTAACTTCAATTTCGATGACTTTTTCAAGCATTTCGACTTTGGTGATGAGTTTGGCGGCGAACCGTTCCAGTTCTCGTTTGGAGGTGGTGGAAATCATGGTCGGCAAAATCACCAACACCACAGAAAACACGGAAGCAACTTTTTCACTTTTGAAGACTTTTCGCATGATGTAAGTGCATTTGTGAGAAGTCATAATAATTTGTGAGAGTGATTTGTGTTGTGGCATTTCCCATCTCTCTGTACTATCATCAGTACATTTATCTAATCTATGATCACTGAAGTTCATCTAAATAATTCTTATTAAGTATACAGATTAAGTTATTATTAAGTTGTTTTAGCAGGTTAGTAAATAAGTATTATTGTGAGTTTGCCTTGCTGAATTTTTCTAACATTTATATTTTTAACTAGGAGGAAGATCCATTTGGAGGCTTTGAACATCACACATTTGGAGGTGGGGATTCATTCTTTGGAAGTCATTTCGGTGGAGGAGCCCATCATGATCATGATCATGACCATAGCTTTGCTCACGCATCCTCTTTCGCCAGTCACTCTCACTCTGAAGGCAATAGTGAAAATCGGTGCAAAACGGTAACCCAGAGAATGGGAAACATGATTACCACCTATACTCAATGTTCTTAATGCATGTCCCAAACACGTCTCAGTATAATCCTATATATCGTCAGATTTAATGTGATCTGGTATTTGTGATACTTTGTCCACTGTCCCTTATAATTCAACTTGTTAGTATTCATTCATCACGCAATAATTGATTGATCATCGCCCCTCATTACATTGTGATATCTTCGAATGAACATTGTGTAAGCTGATTAATTAATTAATACCTGTTAGAAGCTATAATAGAGTGTATGTAGCTAAATCAATATAATGTACCTTAATAACCACTTATAAAAATTAGTGCAGAAAGTGAACTACGTCGCTATATAATAGTGTTCAAATTAAATTCAGAAAAATGGCTTTGTGTTTAGTCAGGATCGAGAGAATTATGATTTTTATGCCTTATAATGTTATCGTAAATAAGCTGCTCTTACACAAGACTGGAATAGTTTGTACCACTGTTTTCTGTTGCCAAGTGGTGAAAATTATACTCGACACTTTTGGGGTAATCGTAGGAATACAAGAATACGCCAGTGCGTCGATTAAAGCACATTAAGGTTTTCATTGCAATTTCTTAAGTCAGTTCATAATTTTAAGTAGACTGATTTTAACTATCGTGATTCAATTAATTATTGCAGTGTTTATCCAACTCGCACTCGGTATGTAAATAATTGTTTTAATTACGTTGTTATTTGTTATATCATGTATATAAATATGTTGAATAACATTGACAATAGTGACTAACACGAACTACGGAAAAATTTAATTTGGAAATGAAATATTAGTGGCATTTGTATTTTGCTGACTCATACTGTGCTAGATCCTAAATGTGTACATTAGTAGTAGGTCAACCGGAAATAGCAGAAAGCTTGGCACAGTGTACGAGCTAATGTTATTATGTTGTTAGCATTAAATATAACACCTTAACATAACACCTTATTATCTTAATTACTGATAATATTGCTCAAAACAATACCCCCGCTTGCATATTGTTAATTGTCTGTAATGTAATACCATAGTGGCAGGGACATGCGACCATTATGCAGCACATATGAAAGTAAATGATTTTAAATTTTAAGATTTTGTTGAATTTATAAATTGATCAGTTTACAGACTAGAAGTAGTTCATCGGTCAAATATGAACACGACTCTCTCGAATTTAGTTATGTTGGACACTTGAGTATTTTAGATAATTAGATTTTGTAATACTTTGCTTAACGATAGTAGGTCTATTGAGCCAGACTCAAAAACACAAAATATGATGTGGCCTAAGAATTATGAAGGTTGTAAAATGTAGTTGTTAGAATGTAAGATATAGTAAGAATACTTTTAGAATTTACATAGTTTATACCTACACTAGGGTTGATGTGTGGGATGTATATAAATAGCCTCGTTAAATTGTTACTACGGACAGTTAGTTTAATGTATATTTGTTTAAATGAGTATGATGCATAATTAATTATTATCGTAGAATTCAGAATAGCACTTAATACGCCATTTACTTTGAATTATCATTAGAATCTTAAAAGGGGTTGTGTGGCTTACATTGACACCAATTAATTAATGCATTAACAGCAGTGTATTTATAGAATTGTATGGTTAAAACATTTAAATATCTTCATATATTTTGTTATCCAGAAATGTTCAATTTCGTATTTATGTGGAGTATGTTGGTCTATCTACCAAAACCAAAAGTAATTTATTTTCCCTTTCGAGCTCCTATTAAGTTATATTGTAATGTTTTCAGTTATTGGTCCAAATTGGAGTCTAGTACAGTATGTCGGAGTGTGAGATTTGTCAACTATTACTATTAAGAATTCAATATATTTGCGTATTTAGTGTTCCTTTTGAGTAGTCTTTAGTTGGCCATAGTGCCTTTATATTCGCTTCAAAATATAGGAAATATATAATCGGCAATAATTCCTTTGATTTATGCCCATTGAGCTCAGATTAGTGGTTGTTTATGCCATTATAATTGCGGAGAAGGAATCTCTCAAAAGTGAAGACGGTGCGGTGCAATTATTGAATGTTTCAATTTAGTATTAAAATTATCACTTTTGACCCTGGAACCTTGCACTGAAGAATTGAAATTTTGTAATATATATCGTTATTGTCGACAAATAATAGACAATTATAATTGAACAGAATGACACATGAGAACTTACAAAGAATGGATTAGTAATGGTGAGCGCAATGCGAAACTTCAATGCAATTACAGACGATTTCACTTATTGTGCTTTAGAGTGGAATGTACTAAAACACGTGGAGCCTACGAAAACTTATTTGCCTATGTAGATAAATATAGTATTAAAGATTATAATATATTAATTTGTATTGTTTCTATTGTAATTGTACCGTTTAGGATTAAAAAAGTATTGGGAGTACTAAAATTATCATTGTTGCCATATAGTACATATTATAGAAAATATCCACGCATTCGTTTTTTGTATCAAATGAGTAAAAGAAATAAAATGATGCACCTGTTGGTTGTTACATCTATTTTTTAAATGTAAAGCAAATCTCTAAAAAACTATTTAGCATAGTGTCTATTTCGTAACACATCTAATAATAATGGTTGTAAATGTGCCTGTCCCCCAAAAGTAATTCAAATCAAATTAGATTAATATTTTATTTTTATATAACGAATAGGTTTAACACTTAGGTTAGCAAGTTAAATGTGAAAATGTGCTTTCATATGGGATATTTGTATGAATTTTTTTAGAAGACATGTGATAGTGCAATATAGCCATCAAATAAATTTCTTTATTTTTTGTCAATTTTGAAAATGTTTGAAAATTTTGTAAGCACATGAAAATGATACATCAGTTTACACATATTATTATTGAATACAAGTGACATTATTAATTTAGTATGCACGTATAGCTAAAAGTGAAAGTAAAATGTACAAACATGTGTCAGATCAAAAAAGGGAAGCTTGGCTACACAGAAATTATCAGGGAAAATACACACATATTTATATGTAGATATTCAACGTCCCTTCATAAGTGCACTCTCCACTTCGCCGTTATCACTGACAAAAGTAAAAGGGCTAATTAATTGTACTAACTAATCTGTACTGTGAAGTCTCAAATCGTTGGATTTACATAAAGAAAATTTTTCATATCAATTTCTAGTCAAAAGTTACCACAACCTTCATAAAAGTAAACTTTCCGTATACACTCGCATGTAAGTTAAGAAACTATAGCTATAAAATTTTGTTCTGACGCTGTGTAAAAATACAGATAATCATGGATACATGCTAGCCAAATGATAAAATATTATACAGTGGTATCCAAGAGCATTAAATAGGTTTCAGAGAACACAGTCATCATATTCGTTCCTTGGTAGGACAATGGAAATGGACATTGACCTTCAGCACAAGTGCATTGATGCAAAATTGGCTTTGTTTTGGAACATAGGTCCCCAACTGCCATATTGTTCCTTGTCACTTTTCTTCGTGCTACTGGAGAATGAAGAACCACCAGCTCCGGATTCTTTAGGGCTACTGGACCATTTGCTTTGATCTGATCTCTGCAAAGCCTCGTAACTGGCTTTTCTATAAGCAAAACAAAGGAAATTATTAATTTAATGCCGGCTCGTGTAAAGTGGCACTAACAATCGATAGCATATTTAAAATAATCTGTGTCCTAGATCATCAGACCAGTACAAATCAAATGGGCACACAATAAATTTCCCATATGGACATGTTCACGTGGTCAACAATTCATTGGCATTTACATAGGTAGGTATACTATAAGTCATCCATCATAAGTTTTGTATAATGGTTATGGTTATTAGGCTCATTAGTAGAATTAGTGCTCGCATTTTATCATTCGTAAAGTTGTTCTTCATTTCATTGACATATAGTTGTACAGTACGCGTGTTTGCCACAACATTATTACTTTTATGTAACCCCAGCCCAAATTTCTTGTTATATACATGTAACATTTTATATCTATACTTGTAGGTAAGCAAATTTTACCTTTCAAATTGTTTTTAGATGTATTTAATGCATATTCAAGCATTAACGACATCATAGTTGAAAATTGCTTATACGATCAAATCTCATCAGTCAACGAACTTAATGTTAATAAATATATACGTAATATTTGCTGAAATACCTACTTGTACGAATACATGATAATGCCAATGAGACAATATAATAAAATGAATCATGAATATCAAGTTAAGGAAGTAAAATGTGGATTTTCATGTGAATTTGTACTATACAGATGGATAATATTTGTCATATAAAGTATTCACGAATGTATACTAGAGTTGACTATTAAAGGGATTTAGGTTCTTCATGTCTCATAAAGCAGTTTCTACCTCTATCGATGTGATAGGTATTGATTGAATCTTAATTGTAAGGACTGATGATCTAGTAAGATATATTATTATAGTAATATTATGTCGTTATAGTTATAAAAGGATTAAAGCTACCAGAATTGATCTGATTAGAAAAATATTATAGATTTACATACCTGGCAGCAGGGTCCGAAGTACGACTTGTAGAACTAGCCAGGGTCGTCATGCAAGATTGTTTCTCTCCTTGAACCATCTTGTTAGTAATGTATGTTGTGCTGAGAGTGAGTACTTTAGCTACTGATGAGATGTGGTGTGATCTCTGATCCCCTGATCTATGCAGAGTTGTTTAATTTCTGGAAAAAATTGTGCGTACAGAGTACAGGTTCCTCTTGTCTTCCTTCACAAAGATAATTGTGAGATTGCTTCACGTGTAACAGGCGTGCTACTGATCTGCTCAATTGGCGATCCTGCAACAATCATTGAATTCAGTAAATTTCACAACCAGCTCATGCACTACATTTTTCTACAAAATCAATTTTTCCAGGAGCAATCTACTGGAACATTATTAAAATTATCTAACATTGTTTGTACTGTGATTCTTGGGGTAGTTATTGTGGTACACCTTCATGTAGTCATTTTTACGACCACTATTAAAGTCGCTTCTTACATGTTGGAAGGCGTTTTTGAGTTATTAACACTAACTGATAAATACATGCAACTATGCATTTACTAGTTCCGCTTCTTATCTCCCTTCTTTCTGTTACAGAGCTACCTTTGTACTTTGCTTAGGTATTCCATAGGAGGCATCATTGTTATCTTTCTATGTATTTGAATTATATTATAGATATATATCTAACCATTTAGTAAATAAGTATTCGTATGTATGCACTTTTGTCCACCAACGCAATGAATTGCAGATAAAGTGAGGTCTCGAATCTCATTAAGTATTATAATTATGTACTTAAATGTATACCTACCATAGTACATAATTATGTCTGTAGAAAACCATTGCAGACTTTAGTGAGTGGAAGTTGCCCTCCTCAAGTACAAAGTACAATCACACATTTCATTTACATGGACAGTTAACTGTTAACTGTTGTTTTAATAATACTTATTTAAAATTTCGTTGTGCCTATAGAACTTCTGTAAACTAGGCACTTTTTCAGATGCAATCCATAATCTCACTTATTTGTATGTTTCTGGCTCCAAAGAGGTTTAAAAAAAAATTCTGTCGAAACTGCCAAAATTGAATTTTGGGTTCCACTTTAATATACAGCGCTTTTTCGTAAAGTGAAATCGGAGATTTTTTTGAGCAAAACAGTAAATTTTCTCAGAATAAAAAAATAAATGTATAAAATGATTATTGTGACAATTAACAATACAATTTCTATTGGATATGTTATCTTAAAATTTATAAAACTTTAATTCGTTATATTCGATAACATCTTCCTTAACTGTAGAACGAGTACGTCTAATATTTTATGCATAAACATTTGAGCATAAAAATAGATACACAAATAAAAAATAAATATAAACCGCATTGACACGTTACTATATTCATCTACATAATATCAGGTAACAATGTGCATACGTGGTAATCAAGACGTATGCACACACATTAATAACAAGTCTGCGCGAATGCTCATTTATGCATTGGTAACAACTATAGTTTTACGATTAGAAAAAGTGACTATAGGTATTATTATTATTATCATTGAGTTGACTAATGCATTATGAGATCTCCAATGTCCTATATCTATATTTTATACTTCGCTGACAAATCGCTAAATCTTTTAAACAAAAATGCTTAGTTAATTTTTTCATGAAGATCTTATAGGCAGACATGTTTTGAGAACTGGCTCAGCCCTAAAAACATTTTATAATTCGAAGCTCCACCCTTCATCTAATGTCTGGTGATCTGATCACATATGTCTAATACTGTTACAGATGATTCAAGTTCTAACTTTTGTCTCTCTCTCTCGAAGATGCAATAACAATATTAGAATAAAATGTGACGTGAGTGCATTTTAGGCACGAGAATTTTACTTACGGAAAGCTAGATAAAAATTGTTCAAGGGACGTGGTGTAGCTGTGTAAGGACACAAAGTTCAAGACGATTTCCCGAGTTCCCCTGTCGACTCCCCTTGCGGGTAAACAGGTTTTTATCGAGTCTGTAAAGCAAGGAGAAATTCAAGTTAGTGTCGATCATCATCAATCTCACAACCTGTTGAATGCTCGCTTTAATATTAATTGTATCAACTTTAACAATACCTACACCTATAGAGCTCAAGTCAAAGATTACCAAACAAATATCTACTGGTTTTGCAATATTTAATATCTCCAATGTTCACCTTCTATTTATCACAAGCATAGAAGACACAGATTGACTTTTTCTTAGGATTGAGTACATAAAGACAAAGGCATTTTTCATGATTGTACAATGTACAATAGATAAGTCGTCTCATCGTCATCTACACGTACGATGTACGACTCAAAATGAATAACAATTTATTGAGAAAATAATGTTATCTCTGCTAGCTAGCGATATCTCACTGTTGTCTCTTAGTTTATAAATAAATATTATTTAGCAGCTCGTTTGCATGTAATTATCAGAGGAAAGTAAATTGAAAATGAAATAAATAGGTTAGGCAAATACATTAAATGCTTAACTGATTTACTAGCATTCTACTGAATAGTAATTATAATCAAAAGTGTTCCCATTTTTGCCCTTGACACTTGTGCCGGCATAAATAATTGTGTCTTTACATAACATGATAAGGTAGGTTTGATAATTGACTTTAATAAAACAAATTAACACATGCGGTCTCACGGTAAAGATTTTCTAACTAAAAATATTGCCAGAAATTAAGTCAAACCCTAAGCAGTTCCATTTAATCTCCTACTTGAAATCAAGAGCTAAGAGCTAAGAGCAATAAATAATATTATCTTATTAAAAGCAAGAGTGAAGAGTAGAAAATAATTATGAATTTTACTTGAGATTGTTGAAAATTCGCAAGGTTTCTTGAATTGGGAAGACGACGATCTTCATGGACACATAAATATCTGAGCAATACCAGCGACGGAAAAAAAATTAAGTTGGTTTGAGGAGTGGAGGAATGGTTACGTTCTCTTTGGCAGTTAAGGCACGAATGACTGGAGTTCTTTTCGATACAGCAGTAGTAAACTGGATCCTTTTTAATTATTAGCTGGTAGGTGTCTACTTTAGAGCTTGCACGAGGTGCACGAGTGATACATTTTTATGAACAAAATATCTAGTTTACAGTACCTACGTGCTAGGGATACCTAAAGATGTTGTAGTTGTACCTGCGAGATAATCCTATTCCTAATGCTTTAACAACGTAATGTTAGGTAAATAATGCATACATGTACATATAGAGTAGATGTAGAGGAACAAAGTTGATGACGATCTGCTTCTGTCCTGTCCTTTTGATTTGCATTGCTCTTCTAGCAAAACTAGATTTCAAGATTTCTCAGAACAGATGCAACTGGAAGGACTGTTTGGTTTGCAATCGAAATGGAATTAGAATATTCATGAGCATTTCAGATAAAGTTATAACATTATAGACAATGCAATGTAATGTTGTTGTTTAGTTGTTGCTATAATTCTGAACATCCATGCAAACATGATTAGATTGTAGTCGAAGTCCTTATTATTTAAGTAGGTAATGCAAACATCGTTCTAAAATATATGTATGTATGTAATATAGAAGGCGTGCGTCATTCTTCCAACATTAAAAAATGCACTATTATAAGAAATGGAAAGATACAATATAATATATTATTATATAGATATTGTAAGTATATCATTCTATACATACACTTAGCTTCGTAAATTTCTTACATACGGGTAGATTATAGCATCTGGAATATAATCTTATATTTTTTATGCGCAAATACTTACTGTGCCTAAATGTATGTACCTATATAATATATTTGTAATTGAGACGTTTGTCGTAAAATGAATCTAGGTAAAGTGATTTTTTAAATTCATAATTTGCAGTAGGCACTATAGCTAAGTAGTTTATATAAATATCAATTCAGGTAGCTAAGAGACGCATACTATGCAAAGTTAGATACCGTACATGCTCGAATAACCGCTGGGTCTCCTTTTACTTAGGTAAGCCTCTTAGCACAGGGAAAGGTGCACTTTCCCCGGCCAATGCAATGAAGTTGGCATCGAGAACTAATGTCGTCCTACAATAAAGGTCGGCCTCTAATAATTACCGGGTCAAAAAAGGCGAACTTTTGCTAAGCGCCGGGGGCGACTATTAAAGCATTTGCGGTATATAGTACCTGCCTCTTTTATTCCAGTTTGTACCAGTTTGCTAATTTTGTGTATCTTTTGCTATGAAACAGTAGTAGTAATATATTATTATAAAGCATAGCAGACATGTCATACGAGGATACAATGCATAAAATTATATTTCATTATGGTAGATTAGAAATGGTGCCTCTATTAGGCCTAGCCTACTGACATCTACCAATAGTACATATATTTTACAAACTCTGAACTGAACGGTTTCAGTTTCAGTGAGAATATAAAAATAGCTTCTCCTCGCTTACATAACGAAATCAAAGCAGGAAAGCAGTTTACGTTTGAGCAGGATTTCTGCAACTTTTTTCAATTTCCAAGAGCATTTAGCAGTTTAGAAAAATCTAAATAGCCATAAACTTGTTCAACGTACAGAGCTGATCCTGATCTGATGCGAGTTTTATAAATACATACGTCATGTGTTTATGTATGCAATAAAATTACTTGTATGTATGAAGGAATACAAAATGATCATGAGTCTTCTAAGAAGAGAATCGAGATCGAGAATAAAGCAGAATGGGTAATATCTCTACCTGTCTTTTTCCACATCAAGATGTTTTGAACTGTAGTACTAACTTAAGACCAAGGTAAGTTGTCCATTAGTAATTAAGCTGTTTGCTATTGTTTGTGTAAATAGGTAGGTAGTTTGGCATCAAAGCAAATGAAATTACCAAGAACCATACATACACATAATACCTATACACAACTATGACCTCTTACTTACAAGTCGCACATTGTCGAAAACAAATTTTGAAATTACGACTACCAAGAACTTTGCTTACGTATACATCAGAATCAGGGAGTGCAATCATCTTCAATAGTACTTATTCCGTTGGACGTCTACTACACTTATACCAATTTATATCAGCATACTTGACATTCTAGAACTTATTTTTTCCTACGCTACTTATAGCAGTAGAGTCTCACTTTCATATTAAATTTTATCTCCAGTTAAGAGTCCACTTATTATTGACTGTTATATAAAAGTGTTGTTTTAATATTAAGAGCAGAAAGACAAAACTCCTGTTTATTGTTTGCAATATAGTTCAAATGGTAAAATGCTGTTTCAATTTATTTTACGAATAAGGAAACAAATAGCTGCATGTAGGGATACATACTAAAGATATACTTAAAAACTTTGTTTGTATTTATGTATTGATAATGTACAAAAGAGTTACCTGCTAGACTAGCTACCTATTTACTATATTCCATCTTAAATACCTATCCTAAAAGCATTTTGAATTATCATCGCTCATTCATATTTTCTTTAGACTAGATTATGTATGTATAATCAATATATTAGGAAGTAAATGGGTTTATTCCCCGAAAAGACCATGAATAATTTACCTACGCGGTTTCCAATTAGTTAAATACTGCATTACTGTTATAATTGATGATCACTTTGCAACTGAAAGTATGCCTTGTATGACAAAATACAAACGTTTTGTATTCTTATTTACTTCTGAAAAGTACATAAAACATTATTCTAGTATTGATTTATGAGTATTAAATCCTTGTACAAAGATGCCATTCATGATTTATAATGCACATAGAAATGTTTTGTGAAATGGAAATTAATGTTGTTTGTAGCGTACAGATTTAATACATTTTATGATTTCAAATAAAACGCATTTTTGAATCCATTTACGTATTATATAATTTTCTTTGCTTGCGTAATCCATATATATAGAAGCTGCAGAATAAATTACAGGGATTGCCGAGGTCAACCCCCTCCAGATAAATGACCAAAATATTGTATAAACCTAAAGAAACCAAACCCCCCAATCTACATACATTGCTTAGAAAAATATTCTAGGGACGTACCTACGACATTTATCAGCATGGCTTTAGATTTTATAAAAAATAGGGTTTAAAAGTATAGTAAGGTAATATTGACATGACATGCAAGGTAATAGAGTTGCCCAGCCTTGATATACTTGATTGAGATAATAATAGTACAACAATAATTCTACTATAGTGCACAATGATTTTACGCTTATAAGCAGAAGTCTTTAGAAAGTGCCACATCCACAACATAACGACATAACCTGAGCATGGTTTGAAATAAAGAATTGTAAAAATCAATGACACATACATGGGTTATAGTTGCAAGCTAAGTAACTGAGAATAGTGAAAAGTAAGCAGTGTACTGTACGCAAATTCCTGTCAATCTTCCTGCCTTAAGTTACACATTGACATCCTTTTTGAAATACACCTTTCATTTCAAAATCGTTACGAACTAAGTTTTAATCCAGGTCACAGCAATTATTCGCTCGAAAAGGATTATAGTTACCTTATGTGATCCAGGTTATTCTATGAAACAAGTAAGTCACGCACAGAGTCGCAATAGATTTAGCAATACAGTTTTGAGACGCAGTATAAAATACTAATTCACTTACTTTAACCTTTTTTAAGTTTTGGGCTCCAGCATGTAACTCGGCCTTTATTTTCCGACTTATACATCAACTCGATAGCTATCCTGCTCAAAAGTTCATTAACACTAGCAATTAAATTTGAATCACTTTGAACTTTGATTTGTGAATGTGAGCATTAGCTTCCAGTCCAACGTACAGTAGGTAATGAACATGGACAACTACACAGTCAATTAGCATTACGATAAATCGTTAATTCACTTTTGAAGTTTCGTATCTACTACTATAGTTAAGCTATGGATCGATGTATATTTGCAAGTGTTTTATATGCAATACACACATTCTACAGTTATTTACCCAAAACTCAAAATTTGATTTGAACTCAATTAATTTGATCACATTCTTACTAAACGCCTGGAGCAGCAAGGAGAATGCAAACAAGTCGAGAACCTGGAAACTATTTCTGAACAAACTCCATGCAACTAATTCTAAATGGCTTTTGGCTATGCACAAAAGCAAACATTCCTTGCATGCACACTATAATATATCTACTTAGACAAGCCTAGTGTTTATTTCCCTCCAAACAAATGGCCAATGATTCAATGGCCAAGTCAAAGTATTTGACCACATCGCAAAATTAATTGCAGCTAGACAGGCAATAACTGCACAATAACCACCTTTTGATATATTATTCTGTCTAAAATTGGCAGCACAGTAACCAAATGCAGCATAAATACACTTCCTTTCATTTTATTAGTATATGCATTAGTGAAGTTGACAAGGGAGCAATCATGTATTTCCACATCAGACACACTATACAGTTATTTATTACAATTCTAACCAACACACATTCATATTGCACTTCTGTTTCATTCACGCCGAATGTAGTCATTGCAAAATTAAGTAGGCATATAAATAGCATGCAAAAATTCGGGTGACCACTGACCATGCATTCCTGTAAGCTACAAATGCTTTTTATATTCTCTATTCTTTTTCAACGGGACGGATATTTTTAATCTTCAAAAATGAATAATCTACGTAATTCATCCTCTTGCGAATTTAATTAGGCGTCTATGTAATTCATTGTCTTAAATATCAACCATTGCATAGTACATACAAACACATAGATAAATACGGGAATTGTATTGCAACCAAATCGCTAACAAGGAATAGATTTTTCCAATTGTGGTTAAAAGTGGGTAGTTTACAGTTTATAGCTGTCTAAGTAATCTAATTATTAAGAATCAGTAGAGCAGTGGAGCTACCTATATATATATACCTACTTGAGTACTTAGTATGGCTTTGACATATCACAAATTTGGGCTTAGTATTTATATTTCATTGTACAGAATTTTAAATCGATTCCTGTTCTGGAGAAAGTTAAGTAAGTGGCTTGATAGTATCGTTTTTCCCAATAGGTTCGTTTCCTACTAACGATAAATTTTCTAGTTTCTATGCATTCATTTTTTCGGTATGAGTTCGAAATCCAGATTGTCAAGGAAGTAATGTAAATAACTGGAGAGCACAACGGAATCAGACGACAACGTATTTATTTGTTCAAAGCAAAAGCGCTCAGGAAAAAATAAGATGGAATGTGAAATGTTCACTCAGTTCCTTTCAATTCATGTTCTGTTCGTTATTTGCAGGGAAAATGATGTTTTTAATTTCTTTCCAGGGTTATCCTTTCAGTCCGCATCCCAAAAATAAAGAAAGAGGTAAATTATATTTGTTCAGTTCCCTATTTTACTCGAATCTGGGATTTAGAAGTGCAGCGTTGTATTCAGTAGAAAGTGTATTTCTTCAGAAGCGAAACCCTGGAATAATGCTGAACACGCGAAGACGGAATTGAGAGGTAGATAAGTTGATTGAGAGTTGTTTCTGACTCCACACAAATTAGAGAAGCGGTCTACCTGGACAGGAAGCGGGTTTCTTTTTCATTCCACTTTACTATACATGGAAAGCACTGAATGAACTGTACTCAACTTCCATTGTATCAAATCATACTCACGAAAGTATTTATGTGTTTTGGTTGTGGCTACGTGTTTTTGTCCAAGAGTTCTCAATATTTCTTAATGCACCTCCATACTTCATGGAGCAATCACCTGGTAGTGATTGTGTGTGACTACATAATAGCATTTTATTCCTATTGCCTTTTTAAGTACCAACTCCACTAGTTTTGATTTGAAACCATTATGTTATGTGGACTGAAGTGGGGTAGACGTAACCTCTGCTCTTGCTATTCTATCACGACCACTTACATACCACCTATACTATTGTATTTACCTATATTGGCGTTTGTCCTGGTATTTGCCATTTTTTATTTCTTTTCGACTATTTATTATGTACTTTGCTTTTTACCTTTGTACTTTATGCTCCTCAATTTACGGCTTCCTTCTCGTGTACTATTCACATTCAAATAATCACAGCCCAGTCACAGAAAACACCCGTAGGAGAAAGTAAAAGCTAAATTCTTTTATAAATGTTCACGTGCATGTACCTAAAACATGTAATGAATACCATTCAAACCCCAGGAGATTATTGGCGAAAAATTGTCCTGAATCTTTTACAATACAATGATGTACTGTTTACCGAATTAGTCCATAAATAATATACATAACAGACTTAACCACATAATATGTAGATACAGAGTCAAATCCAACTGCATTCCAAAGTATTGTTTCATATTAAGACGTACTGTGTAGGAAGGCATGTGTATGCACTGTTTTGCACTTAAATTTCTTTCTGCGAACATTAAAACTTATTAAGCTTATTAGAATTTTATAAATTCAATTACCAGCAGTAAAATTCCTAAATAACGTACTACTGTAATCCAAATGTACACCATTTTTTTCATAGTGAATGCAAACCTATACATATAATTGTCTAATATGATATAAAGTATAACATGCCAGATTCAGCTACGCATTTGACACCACTTTTAGTAAAACTTTATGCAAAAAGATTGCCTTACAGCTTAGAAAAGTAAGAGTTATTGTGTGCTAGCATAACATATTGCTGCTTAAAATTATTTCCCATAGGCCATAGATTAGAATGAAATTCTGAATGCAAACATATAGTATTTGCGTATATTATAAATATTTTTCAACAGTGTAACACCATAGTCATAAATCTTTCTGTCATTCTAAATGATTGCAGCATAATTAATTTGCTAAATAAGTCACAGAGCTAATAAAATATTTATTAATTTGTCATGTACCAATTTGCATTTTTCAATTTGAAAATTAGAAAGGTATGCCTATTGTAGTTAAAGTACATTATAATTTACAAAAATAGTCTATCGCTAAGTATTAATATATTGGGTTACAATTTTTCAAAAGCCCAAAAGGGCAAAGGTGAAATTCTTGCTAAAGTCTGAAGGTACAAAGCTTATAGCATCTCAGCAGAAATTGAATTTATCCTTTGAAACATTTGATATTTTAAATAAAGCACTTCCTGAGAAGTTCCTTGAACCAATTTATCGTTCAGAGTTTCATTAATCTCCATTGTAAATCAGGTATTAAATGTTATTAATACATCGCTTGTAGGTGAAAGCTTTTCTAAGAATAAACTAATCTTTTGATTCTCTATAAGCGTGAAATTTAAGACATCTTGAGTTGGCATCCGCTATTACACGGATTTCAAATTTATGAAATGTGCAGCTAGAAAATAAATGTGTACTGTAGAGCAGCGAGCTAATATAGCGTTTTCGATTTACATTCTTTTCCTACTCACAATAGAAGATCAAAGATTATTTTACAAAGAAGATAACGTGAAGAGATCAAAAGAACTTTACTGCCTCTGCTGTGTTCGTTCGTCTAACGATTTATGATCTGAAGTTACTTTGCGTAACATTATAGAATATAAAGATTTGTAATCTTGCCTATGTGAGTCATGGCAGGGATACTATTGGCCGACCGTAGTGTGCGTACCATGTAGGAGATACTAGTTCAATTTTAAGTTCACATCATCGAGTTTATATCTCCACAGTTAAATGAAAAGATCTTCTTTCTAAGTTGAATTGTGTTTTCTTGCGACTGCCATGGCATTTGTGCTGTGTGAAACTCCTTTGATCTCGGTGAGGGTCGTCTTTTAAGACGATTTTGAATTCAGGGCAGCATCTGCCTAAGAATCAAGTTTTTATCCAATTATTCGATCAAATCAGACCAATATGATTTAAATCTGCTTTCTCCATTTGCAAGACCTCCAAATGGAATATATACAATAGATTGAGAACGGGAACTGTAACTTACTTTTAGTCTATATGAAAATTTAGGAGGATATTGGCTGTATTCACAACAGTAGTGTACCATAAGCTACCTTCAACTTATAACATAGGTACCCACTTCTGTTGCATCATAATCTTATCAAATAGGCAATGTAATAAAGTTGTCACCCGAACAATAAATATTAGGGGGACAACTGAAACCAAAATTTAGTATATGGATCTTCCAAACATTAGCAAACTGGTTCAATTACTTGCTGATCTCGAGCGCCATAAAATTACAACCCCTTCCATCAACATTAGCATTGAATGGAAAAATATTTTTGCTTTCCTGGATGTCTTAATTTTGACAAAGTATTGATATTTATCCAGAAATAATTCAATTACAAACATCCATAGTCAGATATTGTCATCCAGCACAATCGTAGAACGGAGGTGACCTTTCACTAACAACAAATATTTTTACTTTCAATTTCAGTATTTTAATAGGTCTTGCTATAACAGTGCTTATAGCCCATTTCATATTCCCTGTTATACAGTAATTTAATTATCCTATATAATGTTACAGCAAAGGTAAGCACAAATGAGAAATTGGATGATTCTATTTGTGTAGACAATATAATAGGAGCGTTAGTTACATTTCTTTGGTCTCTGTTGTCCTGTTGGCGGGCTGCCCGCTCCTGGATACTTTTCTATAATTCTACTATAAGTATACAATGGCATCAGTTCTATTTGTCATATATTTAGGCCCATATAGCACATAAGAAGTCGCTACCCAATTTTAACATGGATGTATTTATGTGTGTCATGAGCAAATAGTAGAAGACTAGTGCCTCCACTGAGAACAAACATTTATTTGCTGTACCTGCTCCAGCTGGAACAAATTATATTAGCTATGAGACTCCTGTCCTTGTTTGCTTTCTTTATATTGTTCTCTGACAGACTGACTGAGTAATAGAGAAAGTAAAGTGAAAGTAGGCAGATCTAAAAAGACTGGAGCTGCTTGCT
The DNA here is from genome assembly GCA_034694165.1 of Tomocerus mixtus. Classification (NCBI taxonomy): domain Eukaryota; kingdom Metazoa; phylum Arthropoda; class Collembola; order Entomobryomorpha; family Tomoceridae; genus Tomocerus; species Tomocerus mixtus. Next base: position 11,184 of record JAQFYC010000023.1, on the reverse strand, counting down.
TCTTTTTCTGACTTTCTCTTCTTTCTTCTTCTCCACTGTCCGTTTTTCAATTGTCTATATTTTCATACTATATATGTAACAGCAAAATATAAAAATAGAGTTGCTGTATGAGTTTTCGAATTTTACTATACTATAACCTTATATACTGTATATAAACGTTAGTGCGTAGGCTTCCACTTAAGTAGACGGTTAAATTAGTTTTATCGAAATTAAGGACTGGTTGTCGACTGGAATTTGAATAGGAGCATTTCGCGCGAGATTCCCATCCGTTCATTGGTGGAGGAACAGATTTTACTTTCTGAGTTTCTCTCTCCGTGTTATTCTTATGGATAAAAAAATTATTTTCGTAGGGATATGAGATCGAAATTTTGGCTCATCATGGAAAGATGAGCTTAGGCTCATACGAAAGAGCACAAAATTTTTTTAGGGGGCTTGGCTAGGCTTTTAGGCTATATGCACTTTATTGCTAATCAGTGCCTTTTAAATAAGGTTAAATACCTCTTCCCATGTAAATCCCTATTCAAAACTTACTTTAAAAAATATTATTTTAGGCCATAAAAATTATCTAAATTAAAAAAAATCATCCTCAAGCCCCAGAGACAGAAAGATTATCTTTCAGAATATACTATTCATTTTTGTCTAACTTGCTCTGGTGACCCGTTCTCATGCCCGTCAACCGCGTGCCCATCCACCCCTCCTTAAAGTAAAAAATAATTGTAAATCCTGAATTTTTAGTAAAAAGTGATCAATATTTGATATAACTCTTGTGCATTTCCAAAATATTGAGCAGTGTGGAAGAACCAATGCATAATTAAGCTTTCACCTACGTCTCCTAGTTATGCAAAGAAATACCCCAAAGAAAACATTCCAGAAGTATCTTCATTCGCAAAAGTTGCAACATTTAGTCCATTGGGATATGATTTCGGTTCTATTGGAAAAGCTGAAGAAAGTTGCATATTGGATTATATACTTTATTAAATTTTTTGGTTTATGTTTGTTTATTTATTAATTTTTTAATTATTAAAATTTTATTCAGATTTGCTATAATTTTTGATACCTTAAATTTGTTTAAGTGAAAAAATGAAGTAATTCACACATAAGGTATTTACTTATTAGAGTGATTTTTTAGTTCTCAACGTCAATAGAGACAAAATATGTCTCTGATTTTCATGATTACCTGACTGGTTGTGAGATATAGCGCACTATTTCTGACGCAATCTTAAAAACAAGATTTCTCTTTACTTTTCGTTCAATAACTTAGTGATTATTAATGTGAGTTGGTTATCTGGATTCTCTTAGCGCTTAAAGTCATATTATTATTATGTGTATCAGGGGTGGGTACTTAATATGTATGTGGACGTAAGTGTGCCTCTGAATATGAAATCATAGATAGTGAAACTAGGTTATATGTTTTATTTTATTTACTTTCACTACGACTTTCAAGTTGTACTGTTCATTTATATCAGAAGGGGCGTTTTCTTTCATTCCTTTCCTCCCATCCGATATGATCCTAGTGTATATTCTTTTTCTTCTTTTCACCAGTCCGTTGCCTTTCATTCCAATCCGATAAATCAGCAGAAAATTTTTGTTCGTGAATGGAGTTGATTGGATGACTTGATAAGTGTACATAGAATTGCCAGAACAGTTACACCAACTTCTATATATGAGACAACTATACTGACTGACCCTGTTCTGCCTTTATGTTTGTTGAGAGAAATACGAGCACGCTGAAGATAGAAAAAAGAACATTTTTTCTGAAGGAATTCTCATTCTTTCCAGTTATCTATAAAGTACAGTAAGTATATGTGTGCGAGTCCGTGATATAAATACACGGGACTTTAGCTAAAGTTATTAGGAGACTGCATGTGTACATTACGCCAGTAAGTAAATGTCAAATGCGGTATCATTGCAAAAGTTAGTCAATCCTGTCTTTTCGTTTGTTTTGGCTCCGTTACGCTCTAGTGTACTCCTCCCTTCATCCCAAATGAACCCAAATGAACTAAAGTAAACCCCGTCTAGGGATTTTGGGCATTGCATACACTAACAATTTCACGATGTCTTCCATGACATTCCATTAACACTGGTTATTACCCCCGTATAACGCTTTACCAATAAACCTAATGATATTCGTATGTGTGTTGTTGAGCTACTACGGATCCGATAGTGATATTCAAAGCATTGTTAAGGATATATTTAGATGAACGTAGGGATGAAAACGTTAGCAAAACACTATGCCTGTGACTGTGACCACCTACATTTAAATGTCCACTAGATGATCAGCATTATTATAGTCACACCTTAAAGAGCACCGTTTTCAAAAGTCTTAGTTTGGGTCACTCAACATTTATGATGGTTACTTAGTAAAGGTAATTCACCTATCTGTCTTGACTTAGCTTTAGTGCGGGTAACTATGTTTAGGTACTATAAGTTTTAAGGCTGTTTAGGTGTTTACAATAATGAAAAAAGATTGTTCGATTGTTTAAATAAACCGTGGTAAACGTTGTAAAAGAGGAGCTTGTAGATAGTGAAAATTATTATGATAATCATTGATAATCATTTGTTGATAGAAATGAATTAGGTGACTTATACGGTTGATATGATTATATGGATGATCATTAATTTAATTTTTCCCGCTGATGACCATGTGTTTTGTTGTGAGTTGACGGAGCGAGCAATGTAATATATATATTGTGTAGTATGCATACTAGGCAAGGACGGACGGAGGGACGGACAGACAGACGGGTCAAAACCATAGAGGAGACAAGTTCCTCAATAATAAATAGTTTAGCAATGGCATTTTAAATATTGGATTGAATTTTAGCATGTAGGTACGAGGTACGTGCTTCAGTGTATATGGCAAGTCTGAATAAAGAGAATTTGAGAGACTCTTTGAAAACGAGAAAGTAAAAAATTCAAAAATATTTTGTTAATTTCCTGTCCTGTTAAATAGCGAGCAATATAGACACCATCATTCTTTTTACACTGACACACTATCATGCTTTTTATTAGTTTCATATTATAATAGTACAAGCGCAATTATCATGTTGTAGCCGCTTTTAGTTACTATAAATTAGCAAAGATGTAATAGCCGTTATTTCATACTTTAGTAAGCCACTATTCTAAAAGAGTGCATCTACTAAGAAATATTAGGAATTATTTTAGGTAGTTCCATTAAATAGAATTTGTAAGGGTAATAGTAAGAGGAACTTGCAGATTTATACGTTAGGGCAACGGTAAGTTCATAGTTTGCGTAGATCCGTTCCGTACTAATATGCACTGGATGGGATCTATGAGGCGTGATGAAGGCAGCACTCGCTCACTTAGGTATGTTAGTTTGCACACTAATCTAATCTCTGCCTGTCCTGTTCTCCTACTTACTTACTTTCGTATATGAGAGTAAAAATGGGTCTCATAATTCATAATGATTTTCAGGCGAATAAAGATGAAAATAATCTTTCGTGTAAAAAGAATTTATGAGAAAACTTCTAAACACTAAACAATATTTTAACTCATGGCCTACTGATCACATCACATTGCATTACATTGGCTTACCTACCCTACTTCGCATGTCCGTCATCCACTAATGTAATTCAATCGTGTGCATATGATATAAGTAAGTATATAAGTAGCAAGTTACATTCAGTGGTTGTTAAATTGTGAGCTACTCCGATTGTCGTGGCCTGTAAGGATGTCATGTTGTGTGAAACTGTAACTATTGTGTGTTCTTGTGCTAGATGCCTTTATTAACCTTCCTTTGGTATATCCACAAGATATTATTATTGTGGCTCACTAAACTCCGAATATAAGAAATTCAAAAAAAAACAGAATAGTATACCATGCGGAAATAAAGTGCTTATTGTGGATTTTCCAATGTTATAAATATTTATTGCTTATTGAGCAATTCATAATACAACCTACATTCCTGTATATTTAATAGTTGGAAAACTTAAAAATTCGCTTAAACTTATAAACAGAGTTTGTTTTATTAATTCCTTATTATTACCACTGTATGCCTTGCCTTTCATCAAAAACGTGGTGGAGGAATAATTTTTCCAGTATTCAGTATATCAAAGCTTTCCTTAAAAATATTTTTCCATTATAAATAAATAATTGAAATACGCATATCCTATATATTGAAGAACCGTTCCTCATATTCAAAATTTGCTATTATAATTTAGTGTTATATTGTACCTTGCTAAGGTAAGTAAATATTTGAATAAAAAACGAATAATGCTGCGACACGACATAATATAATTAATAAGGAATATCTTAACATAGGTACCTGAACAACTTCTCTCCGCTCTAACTTTTTAGCTTTCAAATTACATCCTCTGATTTATATCACATACACTTCTACAGTGTTTTACTCTCCGCTTTCAATAAGTGCATTCATGATATTATGGTGGTCATAAAATTTGTTCTCACTCGCCAAGTGCATACCACTTCATAGATTTTTATACTAACAGCTTTATTGCTCTATTTTTCATATAGTGTTTTATTTAATCAATTAATTGAGTCAACCATCGCCATTTAATTTGTTTAGTAATATTAGTAAAGCTACCGCATATGCATTCACCCTTTGTAAATCTGCATTTAAGCATGGGCGTGAGGTTAGGTAAAGCACAACTTACAATATATACAAGTGCATATGCACTTATCGTCAGTTATAGTATTTTTGTCAACAATTTGCAATAATTTAATACTAGTGACGTAAATATAAATACGTTTTGGAAAACTTTAAAACATTTGATCCATTAATTTTATACAAATAGTAATGAATTAATGTAATGGTGGAGTAATACATAAATTTACTATTTTAAAGCAATGAAAACATGCAGGAGACAACAAACTCAAAAATGCGGTGTATATGCGACATCATTGAACAACTATTTAGACAGGTACTGCAACTTCATTATTAATACAAGATAATAATAATATAATTTTCTACTTTGGGGAAAGTAAAGTGAAAGTAATTTTTAAGGTGGAAGGGTCACCTAAGTAAGTAGTCGGAAACGATGATACCATAAATAATGTAGCTGAACTTTGAGCAGTTCGGTATATAAAGTTTGCTTTGTTCATTTCGGTCTCACGTTTTATGTATGTAGTTATAACATAGGCTATTTAAGGTGTGTATGGTATATACGTAAAAAAAGTATACATACATATTTATAATATTAACACCGTTAAATAAAAGGAAAGGGAAACAATTGACTTTGCCTTTTGATTTGAGTTTGTTTGACTCTCCCAACTTCAACGTGCCTCTTTGCATTATTCTTTTCTTTTATTGTCTGATTATTGATCCTGGTGATCTCACGCTTTTTCTCTTGCTATTTACCACTATACATTGCATTAGGATTGGGTTCATTTCCACTTGGTATGAATCTTAGCTTTGACTTCTTACTAACTACTTATTTATTTGGTTGAGAAGGAAATAAGTAGAGTAGCCATAGGAATACTTACGCCTTACGCAACGCATAACTGGTACCTTTCACGCTTTACCTTTCTCTTAAATTGCATTCCGCCAGTAAAGAATCCGTTTCTCTCCCACTTATATATAAACTTATACCTTCTAGTACCCTTGTAAATGTATTTCTCTTAACTTACTTTTCATATATACGTACTTACTTATATGCATACATGTATTCTATACTATCAACGCGTGTATCCATATATATATATATATATATCGAGAAAATGTATACAAAATGTTTGAAATGCACACTAAAGAAAACTAGAAAGTTGTAACTGATTTCTGGCGCATGGCACTTAGAACTAGGAAATTATATATAGACTTAATGCAATAACTTATTTAAGTTTAACAATATTGCACTGCGAATCAACCAATAATTATTGTAATCATGAATATTAACGATTGTAAAGGCTGCGGCCATATCAATCCCTGAATAAAACTTAACTTAACTTAACTTAACTTATATATATATATATATTACTTTTCATTCATTCTCTCAGTTTTTACACTTTCTCCACACTCCCTGTAGCTCTAGTTTAGTTAACAGGATTTGTAGTCCTGTGAATAATTGTGTGCAGAAGTTTTACTTTAGTTGGAAATCAGAAATTGAGAAAAAAACTCCCATTCACTGGAATGGCACAGCAACTTGTTGGGCTCAAACAGCTTACTCACGTTTCAGCAACTCAGGATACGTACAAAATATTCCTGTTCCCACTGTACCTGGAAATGTAATATTTATTCTGAAGCCTTATACAGGAAAATCGGGAAAACGGTTCAGTGCTATGCATAAAATATCATACAATAATGACTATTTGATTTTGATAACCCCAACCACGGCAAAACTTTGTATTTAAATAGATAGGTGCTTATTTAATTTATTCAGCATGACGTATGTAATTCAATAAATTAAACTTTGGCTTTCGTAGATGTGCACACAAAAAACGCTGTACCTAACACAATTCGATGGTTTTTCGAAAAATACTTTAAATAAGTGCCATGTCAAAATTGAATGGGCAAGGCTCCTGCAGCCCTGTGGGTCAAAAACGTTTCTCCAGAAGCAAAGTATATCCAAAAAGTGTTTGCGGGGGCCCTTAGGAAAAAACTCGCCTACAGATTACAAACCTACAGAAAGTTATAGACATAAGCATGCTGCCTAAAATATTACTTTTTAGTAAATTATACGAATATTGCCTTCACGCATAGTGTGAACACTTGAAACTTTGAATATACTTAGCTAAGAGTGTATTGCCAAAGAAATGAAAACAAATAAAAATGCTGCTGTGGCTTTCATTCCATTCCAACTTCCAACATATAGCATTGCTGGCTAGTGCTTTTATAATTTTTTACTGGAAAAAACTTTTCTATTCTGTTTTCCCACTTATTCAATACAAAATAACTGCATTACCTTTATTTCCTAATATCGTGTTTATTTTTATGCTTCTTACATAGGAAGTATTGCGTTCCTGTTTTTACATTACATTATTTTACTTTCCCCAACAAATATATACTTATCTATATCTCTAATATTATAGCATAAATCAACCATAGAACTCTTTCCATAGTTTGACTATGGATTGTGAGCTGAAAAATTGAGTACATAAAATACACAGGGAATAACTCTGAAGGTTATTGTTATGCATGCGTAATGTAATAATAATAAGAGAACTCTGCAGGCTTTTGCATTGTGTGTGACTTTCTTTCACAGTTGCTTATTTAGATTCCCTTGCGAATCGCAAGGAAGCAGCTTCCTTGAGTAACACAAATACAATATAATTTTTGAGAATGCCATTATATTCTGCAATTTTTGAGAAAATGTTCCCCTCTTGCTCTATTGTACATAATTGAATAGAAAAGTGAAGAAATTTGTGTTGAGGGATGTTTTAGCTACTGTATCTTGTATCTGTTATGGCTTAAATATTTCCAGATCCCTCTCTCACTAGCACATGTCATGTGTGGTGCTTTATTTGTTGTATGTAAGGTAAGGCTTGTTCTTTACGACAGATACAATTTTGTTGTGGGGAGAAAAACTAGTGAAGCATGACGCCCAGCGAGTTGACTTGACTCGATTTCACTTCAGTTATTTTCTTCCTACTTATTATAAAATGTTACCCTCACTCTCACTTTCCACAACTATTTTATGTGCTGCAGAGGAATAGTCATTTTATAGAACGTGTCGAATGTCGGATAGGTATAACTTATTATGTTGTAGAACAGTATTATATCGTAGTAGGGTGGGACATCTTTACAACGCAAGGTTTCGTTTCCTGGTGTAGTGCAGTGCAGCATGATCTCATTTGGTGCGTATATTCTATAATATTATAATCCTCTACTAGACTATTACACACATACTATATGACTGAAAACCATACACTGACAATGAGCAGCAGCAACAAATTTAATTTTATTATGTATGGAGTGTTGGTAATATTGATATTGATTTTCAAAAGCCTTCCCTTCCAGACAAGTTTCATAACCTTGAAAAATGCAATTATGGTACTGTATATTCAATACAAACGTCTATGGACACTTTACTCTTATAAATGTATACCCAAGTAGACATATTTTATTCCCCTTGCCACACGACACCATATAATATCGCACCACAGCACAGTTACGATTAGCTAGAGACTGTAACTCAATTTTCTTCCATCCATCAGATCTGCACCAATTTCCTTCCCATTCCTACATATTCTATACTTTCTAAAACATTATAATATTTCCCTCACCCCTGGGCTACTAGTACAAACTTGTTATTCTTTCTATAACTGATCTTGCTCCTCAGTAAACCCATTTATAAATGTTTAATGACCTCAACGCGTTTTCAAAGCTCCCATGCTCAAACTTGTTATCTTCCTTATCAAACTTTTTCACAGCTTGTACAAATGAAAATGCCTTCATTAAAAAATTCTTTGAGCAAACCAATAGCTGAAGAAAAATTAGTATGCGATATTTATCTGAAATATTATTGTAAATTATATAATAGTGAGTATATGTAGAGAGACAATAATATGTGTATCCCATATTATCTAAAAGGAAATGAAGGAAGTTCTAGAAGACTGAATGATTCATTTAAAACATGGTAAAGAAATAAATATAACATTTGTAATGTAGTCACTTATGTAAGAAGCATGGACCTCGTGAATAAGTGACTAACGTAGTACAAGACTAATATTGAAGAAACGGCATTAAATGTAAAAGTTTTAAAGTACAATGCCTAGTGAGAGTAGTGCCAGGAGAGTTTTGTACACTTTGTGCATGAATGAACTGGGAGGAAAGGAAAGCCAGGCCAAGTTGCCTGTTCTGTTATTAATATGACGATTATTGAGCTGTTTCATTTGTTTGAGTGACTGCGTGACTCTTTTTCTATTTGTTATCGTACACATTTCCTCGTGAGAAAGGTTGCTTTCTCTACGTACATACTTAGCAACTATAGGCAATAATGGTATGTACACCACGTATGAAAAATACAATCTACTCAACATTCTTATTTTACTTATTTTCATCAAGACAAGTAGGTGAGTTCAAGAATTTGATATTCGAGAGTCTACACTACAAACACATAGTCTGTGTCTAAAATGCCATAATCGTTTTCTCTCAGACTTTCTTTATCATTTCTATATTATGAGTCGCACGAATGTGTCTATGTGTACAGCATATATTATGTACCATTGTGAAAGACTGTGAAAAACTTGCCTTCATATCTATTTCTGTGGACTGAAAGCAAAACCTTTACATTGCATCATGTCACACTCTTTTCTTTTTTATTATTTTACTGTCTTTAGAATTATATTTCGTGTCTCTTTTACTCATATGACATCCATTCACCTTATTATGTGTGTACATATGTACATCATACACTTCTTTCATGCACTTTCTTGGCAGCTATTTCACTAATTCATGTTCCGTGTTACGAATATATTACGTTGAATTGCAGTCATGCGAGTCAAATCGCTTTTCACTTTGTGCTGTCAAATGAGAATTCCTTTCGAGGAGTCTCAGCAAATTCTCATTTCCCATGTCATTATTTCAAGACATCTTTTATCGTTCTGAAAAAATAAGAAATGCAATGAGCATATTAAAGTAACATACCGACTTTATAACTACTCGACTGGTATATTATACAATATTATTATATATAGAATATTATTTATTTAGAAATGTTATGCTAAAAACTTTGGAGTTAATAGAAAGTATGCCATAATGATCTCATTTGAATACAAGGACAGAGAGAGCTCCGTCCTGATCTCGGAGCATCATTTCTGCATTCATAAACCCTAGCAGCGGGCCTCCTGGTAAATTCTAACAGAAAAATTCTATATGTACAGGCATATGGAAAGGAAACTCACCCGTAATAAAGGCAAATGCAAATATCTGGACACTATTTACTATACACAATACACACTTATAATAAGTAATAAATACGTTAACTAACATGTAGTGCGTGTTCATGCGATTATGATGGAAGGTGCTGAGTGATAATTCACTGCTAATTAATTGTAATTGTAAGCAACTTTCTAAGTAGTTGGTAGGAGAAACTAACAAATAATAACTAAATATCATTGGTAGATGACGTGAATAATTTTCATAACTTAATTTCATGGAAGTAAAATAATAAACTCTGGAGACTTATGCATTTCAAGAAACTTACGATTACCTGCTCCGACGGCAAAAACACAATGTGCTCTAATAGTAGTTAGACAGCATAATTAGCATGAAAGTATATTATGATGTTTTAATTGATTTGTCGCCTGTTCCTTCATCCTGGTTGTTTCAAGGTTGCTTCTTAATTATTATGCATGAAGAAAGGTTTCTTAAATGTCTGGGAAAATTTACAGGAGTTTGCTACATAATAATTAAGTTATTACTTTGTTAAATTACTTACTTTGGATACTTTAGATATTATTTATTTACAAATATTATGGCAAAATGTACATATATTTTGTATGCTAACGAAGGTACGACAACTTTAACGAAAATTTTACTACCCAATTATACCTATTGTTTTACGAATGTAAAATATCATGAAATTGCATATTAATTCAATAGAGATTACATGAATAAAATTTACAATTGCAGCATTAATGATTACTATAATAGGCACTGACTTGCACGAAAAACAATATTTTACTCCTTCTAATTGTAGTGTTCCATGGAAAGTAAAATATATGTATTTTAAACTATATTCTTATTCGTGCTAAAAGGGACATTGCAAAAAGAGAAAAATGTAAACTAATTATTACAATATAATTGCTTAATTGTAAGTTCTAAACAATAAAGCCTCAGTGTATAATCACAGGATATGGTTGTGAATAAAATACACGAATAAGGTGGTCACTTATTACTAAACATTAATATTACAGGGAAGCATACGATGTTGGGCTTATAGTTTAAGTAGTTCATCGTATGTTCTTGCAAATAGTACACTGGTTTCGTAAAGCGTGTCACACGTAATACATGTAGCTCTGCTACAGTTACGGTAATTACAAAGTTTCTGCTAAAGTGAAATGACAGTCATTTGGGTATTAGAAATGAATATTGCCACATTTAGGAAAGGTCTTATAGTTAATGAACTATTAGAAGACTAACTTTTATTATTTCTATACGCAGGAAAAGTATAACATGCCTTGTGTGTGTGGCGTGGCCGTATTGAAATATTTGATATCTCCTCAAGCTATCTAAAGAGCCAAAGATTCGCTGAAGGACTTCCTTTCCCA